>CAUYRH010108653.1:0-12790 GCA_963574655.1 Perodicticus potto
TTTGATGCCTTTGACTGTTGTATCTGCTAATTATAAGACCTGAATTTGGTAAGGCAAAGATGACTGTTCCCTTTTACACCAGCCACTCTTCCTCCCCAGGCAACTGGAGAATAAACATAAGAAATGCATTGCTTTCTCATGAAAAAAAAAAAAAAAAAGAAGAAGTTATCTCAAAAATAAAATTCCTTCATCCACCTAAACCCCATACTTTGCAATTTATGAACTATATATTTGGGAACACGTAAGTTCACTTTTACAACAGCTACAATATCTATCTGATAGAGTTTACAAAATAATTTTGCCTACATGTTGTCATTTGATCCTATTTACAGACATATTAAGAGTACAAAGCAGCTCTTAACTTCAACTTATAGATGGTGAAATGACTCATGATGAGATAAAACAGGTTTTCTGAAAATATTTGTTCATCCCTTGCAGAAACCAATACTTCTGGCAGTATTGGAAGATAGAACTTGAGTATCTTTTTCAGTACCTGCAAGTAGCTAAACAAATGTTTCTGGAAAAAGCAAAAACCTAAAAAAAAAAATATTTTCAAAGTTACATCTTTCTTAAGGGGTTTGAAAGAACAATGTTTGCCAAAAATGCTGGCTTCCTAGAAAAGACAAAAGCTCTTTTTACTTATACTCTTGACCTAAGGCATCCCTTGGAAGAATTGTCAGTTTGACCTGCTCTATCTTTCCTAGGGTTTGTAGCCCAGAAACCACTAAGTTAGATAACTAAGGTAAAAATCCAATCAGCATTGGTCTACTTGCCAGATATCCAGCCTGAATTGGTATAGTCTGATACACTAAAAGCTATTGAAGAAATAGTTCCTCTATTTTGAATTACACAAAGCCAACAAAATGACTTCAGTGAAGAATAAGTACAATTTTTATTAGTAAATGAAGTGTTTCTTATAATGGTTGGCTTTGTGTATGTAGGGCTGGGCAGTGGTGGCTATACTGTTTAGCAATCTTCTGTTTCCAAGAATACCTAACTCCTCCAGAGCAGGGTCTGGATCTTGTTCATCTTTGTACTGCCAGGGCCTGTCTGCTACATGTATTGTGGGGACTAACAAATGTATGATAGGGAAAAAGGTAATTAGTGAATGAATAAACTGCTGTTGACTGTATCTTGGCAGAGAAAGAAGCACAAGCCATACAGTCAGAAACACTTGGGGTTACTTCCCAGCCCAGGCAGAGAGTAGCTGTTTGGGCTTAAGTTTCTCAATCTCTCCAAAATTCTGTTGTCTCAACTGTAAAAGGAAAGTAATCATGAATGATAATGCCTATCCTATAGGGTTGCTTTGACAAGGAAATGGGGAAATGAATATAAAATAATTCACATGTACAATAAATGATAGGTAAGTTTTTTTAACTATTTTCCCTAACTTACAAATATACTTTAACCATAAAAATAATTATCAAGTGAGCCACTTTAGGCTGTTTTGGGTTTCTGTAAGAGAATACCACAGATTGGATATTTATGCAGAAGAGAGGTTTATTTCTTGTAGGTCTGGAGGCTGGTAAGTCCAAAATCAAGATTCTGACATGTGAAGGGCCTTCTTGCTGCATCATCCCATAGGATAAGGCAGCATAAGAGAGTGAAAACAGAAGAGAACCGAACTTATACTTTTGTCAGGAGCACATTCCTACTTGGTAACTAACCCACTCCAGCAATAATGACATTAATCTATTCAAGAGGGAGAGAGCCCTTACAACCTAATCATTTTTAATGGTCTTGCTTCTCAACAGTGCTGGATTTGGGATTAAGTTTTAAGCACATGAACTTTGGAGACACATGCAAACCAAAGCACAAACTAAATTTCATATTTAGCCATGAATTTTCAAATCCTGAAATAATGAAGTTCAAGTACATTTACTCTCTTCTTTCAATACACAAAAAAAGGAATGATTAATTAAAGGTACATACTAGCTGCCATTAACCAAAACTAGAAAAATGAATAATGTATATAAATTGCCATCCATTAAGATACCATCATAAATATGGTTTTGTTGTCATCTTTATTATTAATTTTATTGAGAATGAATATTCATTTGACTTCTTTAAAACTAACAAGTTTGTCCCAATAATCCATTGAAGTTTTCATTCTGGGTTGATTTAGTGATAACAAACTCTGTTACATAGGAAAAGTATATTTTGTGAAATAGCTTGGAAGCTGCTTTTAAAGCCAAATGTGCAAAACCTCAGTGGGACTTCCCTATTTCCATCATTACAGAGGATGAAAACCTGGCCTGGTGTGATTTCTCATTCCCTACCAGACCTTCCATAATGCAAATGTCATATTGAAAAATTTGGCAATTGCTTTTGGGAAAGGTAAGTTGCCCAGATCACTGGAAAATGTTTTGACATTTCAATGACCCTTCCATACTGCTTTATAAAAGAAGTTCCAATTAGGCTTGAGGCTTTCATCTTATTTACTATACTGACCCTGGAAATAAAGGCTATGAAGTTGAATGCTGTTCTTGCTGTGGGCTCAGGGCTGCAAGCTCTATAAGAAAAAACTAGAACTTCAAGCCACCTCCCAAGAAGATGAGAGATGATGAAAATTGCTGTTTTTCATGAAGTTTATCACCATTTCCCCACAGCACTATTTTTTTTTCCTCTGGCCATAGCCCAACACAGATGTTGACTTCGGCTGGCAGTACACAGGGAAGTCTCTAATGTTGGAAGGTCGTGATTTTGCCACTAATTTATCATGTAACCTTGAATAAATCTCTTCATCTCTAGATCCTCTGTTTTCTTACATGTTAAATGAGGAGGCTGTACCAGATGATTTCCAGCCCCTCCCCCCCTCTGGTATCTGTGCCAACTACCCACTGCTTCTAAACGGAACTCAGGTCTTAGAACAGAACAATCAAAATGAATTGAGTCTGGGGCTGACAGACCCCACAGTTACAGTTCCAGAGTCCAGAAATGAGGCAGAGACCCCAGCAGACACAGGGGTGTTCTGACTCAGGACAGTTTTTGATTTCCAGACTTATTTGAAGTAATGCTGGACAGAGACACTTCTACTTCCTCTCTGGTGTTAATGAGGACCCTTTCTTTGAACGTAGTAGAAATCATGCCAAGGTAGCTTAAGGAAAAGAAAGAAAAGGTTATACAAATAAAATCTTGACTAAGATAAGAATGGAACTGGGAATCCCTCAGAAACCTGGGCAGTGTCCTCTTACTGCATGTTGTCTCTGCTCTTTTCTGTATATCTGGTTTCTCTTACCCCTCCTCTCCTTGCCCTTTCCTCCTACTTTTTCTTTCTTTTCCTCCTCCTCCTCCTCCGTTTCTTTCTCTCTCACCCCCAACCTAATAGGCTTTCTGTACTCTCAGTCCACATTAAGAAATACAGACTCACCACCACTCCTGTCTTCAAATGTCACAATTCTACTCCTATGTAGAGAAATGACTATTTCTAAATCCAATTTCAAATTCCAATGTCAATGAACAGATAAACTGAATTGACCAGGTGTCCATATCTTATCCCCTCAAATGTGGGGGGAAAAGGAACCTCTTATGGCATAAGGCACATGTGAAATATTAATGGGAAACATTCTGAGACTTCGACTGTAAGGCCTAAACTTGTTACCCTCTCCTTTCATACAAGCAATGTAACAGGGAAGTCTCTAATGTTGGAAGGTTCTGGTCGTGATTTTGCTACTAATTTATCAAAGCATATAACCTTAATCTTTAGGTCCCATCTGCCCATTTGAAATTGGTTATATGAATCATGATCACTAACGTTAGTGAGTTAGTTAGTTCCTGATCACTAACATTTATAATATAGCTAATGGCCAAAATATTTTTTTAACTGTCAAGGTCTCTATCTTAAAGAATACTATGCAATTAAGCATAATCACATTTAAAACAACAGATACTTAAATGCCTTTGAAGATTGTACATGATTTACTGCTGTCACTTGGTTAACATAATTCAGAATATTAGATTCCAGAGACAATTTCCTCTGGAATTTCTTCTTGAAATAATTCATTTCTAATCAATATGAAACACTGTGTCTGAGTTCCCTAATACGTCTATAGCTTGTATTATACAAAGATTCCACATTGATGTCTGGTCACTGAAGATAGCTTGAGAAATCACAAGAAAGGGAAAAGAAATAGCCAGAGACATTTCAACATTTCTTTTTTCGGTAGCATTGAGAAGGTGATTGCTAGGTCCTATGAAAGATGTGTAGAGCACTTCCTTTCCTAGCTACCAAGGCAAATTGATTTTTCTCTATTTAGTTCTTTGTCCATTCAACAAGTAGTTATTGGTTGTTTACTCTGAAAAAATAATAATTTGCTAAATTCTTTTTTCCACAGATAATCAGGGCAGTTGTTACCAAGAGAAAAATATTCTCCATACTGCTCAACTAAGATTTGCCTATGAGTCATGATTTATCTACCACATTTTCACAATTTTATAGGTTATTTTTATTTCTGAATGAAAAAGCATACATTGTAAAAACTTTCAAGTGCTAGAGAAATGATTCCAGCAGAATATAAAAAGTCTCCTATAATTCCAGTCTTTCCTCTATTACTTGCAAATTTTAGCAGATTTTTCCTGTGCATATGCTGATATGAATTCTGTGTGCACTGACATATGTGCACAAAAGACATTTTTTTTAATAGAATCAAAATGTACATATTATTCTACAACTTGCTTTGGTTGATAATTAATGTATTATAAATGTCTGTTCCTATCTACCTCAGTCATTTAAAAGACAGCATAATAGGCCAGGTGTAGCCCATAATTTTAGTACTCTGGGAGGCTGAGATGGGAGGATAGCGTGAGCTCAGAAGTTTAGAGACCAGCGTGAGCAAGAGCGAGACCTTGTCACTACTAAAAATAGAAAAATTAGCCAGGTGTTATAATGTGTGCCTGTAATCCTAAACACACAGGAGTCTGAGGCAGAGGATCACTTAAACCCAAGAGCTCAAGGTTGCCATGAGCTAGGCTGATGCTAGACACTGTAACCTGGGCAACAGAGTGAGACTCTATCTCAAAGAAAAAAAAAAGCAGAATAATCCCTTATTTAAACACAGAAAATGTTATTCAGATAATCTCCTGATTATTATCCATTTTAAGCATTTTTATTTTTTTCTATATAAGCAATAGTACCATAAACACTCTTATATTTTTATTTCAAAATATTAAGGGGGTACAAATGTTTTTGTTACATGGATACCTTGTACAATGTTTAAGAAGGGCATTTTAGTGTTCCCATCAACTGGAAAAGTGTTCATTGTACCTGATAGGTAACATTTTACCCCTCACCCTTTCCTACTCTCCCCTCTTCTTGGATTCCAAAGAAAAACTTCACATTGCTTTATGCCCATGTGTGCCTATTGTTCCCCATTATTAGAATGTATATGTAATGTTTTTGTCATTCCTGAGATATTTTGCTTAGGATAATTGTCTCCAGTTCCATTCAAGCTGCTGTAAAAGACATTATTTCATTCATTTTTATAGATGAGTAGTTGTCCATGGTATATATGTACCACATTTTTTTCGTCCACTCATGAATTGATAGTCACTTAGGCTGATTCACATCTTTGCAATTGTGAATTGTGCTGCAATAAACATTCAAATGAAGGTGTCTTTTTAATAAAATGACCTCTTTTCTTGTGAGTAGATACCCACTAGTAGGGTTGCTGGATTCCAAGGTAAGTCTACATTTTTTTTTTTTGAGAAATCTCCATTCCTTTTTCCATAGAGATTGCACTAATTTGCAGCCACACCAACAGTGTATGTTTCTTTCTCTCTGCATCCATGCCAGCATTTATTGCTTTCTGACTTAATAATGGTCATTCTGACAGGGTAAGGTGGTATGTCATTGTTGTTTTAATTGCATTTCCCTGATCATTAGTGATGTTGAGTATTTTTTTCATATGGTTGTTGGCCATTTGACTATCTTCCGAAAATTTTCTATTCCTGTCTTTTGCCTACTTTCTAACACATTTGTCTTGTAAAGATATTGATTTAAAGTCTCTTTTATCTGATGTGAGTGTGGCTACACCTGCTCACTTTTGGTTTTCATTTGCATGGAATTTGTATTTTTCGTCCATTTATAATGAGTCTCTGTGGGTCCCTGTGAGTTACATGTGTTTCCTGGAGACAGTATATATTTGAGGTTGTTTTCATCCAGTCAGCCAGTGTACTTTTTTAAGTGGTCCATTAACACTGTCTACATTAAATACTAGTATTGACACGTGGGATACTATTGTTCATCATGTTGGATGATACCTTGTTGTTTGGTTTTTTCTCTTGTGTTTTACAAGAGTGGTGAGCTTTAACTTTCAGGTTTTTTACACTGGTGGCTATCTGCTGTGCTATTCCTTGTATGATGTAGTTCTGCATATTTCATGTCATAAAAAAATACCCTTAGTGTTTCCATGTCTGGAAAAGTCCTTATTTCTCCATTGTTTATTAAAGTTAGTTTTCAGGATACAAAAGTCTTGGCTGGAAGATGCTCTGTTTAAGAAGACCAAAAATGGAGCCCCAATCTTATTTGTGACTTCTCCACTGATAAATCTGCTGTTATCCTGATGGATTTTCCTTTGAAGGTTAGTTGTTGCTTTTGTCTTGTTGCTTATAGAATTTTCTTATTCCTGTTGACTTTGGCCAAGTTTATGACTGTGTGTCACGAAGATGTCCTATTTGCCATGAATCTTCCTGATTGTCACTGACCATCTTGAATCTGGATATCTAAATCTCTAACAATACCAGGGAAGTTTTCTGTGTAAAACTCATAGGTTTTCCATGATTTTTATTTTTCATTCTTTCCCTTAGGGATCCTCATAATTTACATGTTGGTTTGCTTCATATAGTCCCATATTTCTCTCAGTGATTGTTCATTCTTTTTTCTACATCTTTGACTGGGTTGGTTCAATAACCTGCCTCCAAGCTCTGAGATTCTATCTTCTGCTTTGTCTAGTCTATTACTGAAGCTTTCTGCTGTATTTTAAAATTCCCTGAATAACTCTTTCATTTCTTTAAGTTCTGTTAATTCTATTCTTATGTTGTCTGGTATTTTTTTCTGTTTTTGTCCTAAGGACCTAAAATAAAAGTTAATTTTCAACTTTCTCTTCAATCCCATTTATCTTATTTGCTATCCATACTGAAAATTCCATTTCTGTTATTTCAACAATTTTCTTCTCGTTAGGTTCCATTGCTGTAGATCCATGTGATCTCTTGGATATGTTGAATTAGCTTGTTTTTTCATGTTGTCAGAATTCTTTTGCTGGTTTCTTCTCATCTGAAAATTCTTCTGTTAGCTCAGAGAAGATAGATTGTGGCACACCTCTTCTCCTTTGATGGTAACTCGCCTACTTAGTGGGAAGAAGAAGAGGTGACTAGATAGCACTTTTGTGACCTCCTCTAGAAGACTGACCTGGCAGGAGAGAGATGGATGCCCCAAGAGCCTAAGATTCACCTGTTCTATATTATGCTGTTCCCCTCTGATTGTCACAGTCTCTGCCAGTGCCAGATGATCCCCATATAGAGTGATGGTTTGGTCCCCAGGCCACTGTTGGAAGCTCAGGTAGGGAGCTGGGGAGGTCCCTCTCCATGAAGACTGGCATTATAGGAGATTGCTCTGTCTAAGCCATGGCACTCACAGGCAGTGTTAGAGGCTTAGAGGCTTAGAGGCTTAGGCATAATGACAGTGAGGAAGTGTCAAACCTGGGGTCATGGGCCTGGCAGCAGTGTGGGAACCATGGGGGAAGAGACCTGGACCTAGCAGCTTGGGGGGTAATGGGGACATGGACCTAGCAGCTTGGGGGGTAATGGGGACTCTCCCCCTTCCCGGGTCCTGCAGAGGTAATCACCACAGAGCTTCTCAGGTGGCATGAGTGGCACCCATCCTGGTCAGATCCTTGGCTCCCAGTCACAGGGCATATGAGAGCATCACTCTCTCTATTCCCTTCCCAGACTGACTGGGGTGATACAAAGATGGCTGCAGCCAAGCCAAGCCCCATGTAGATCTGGAATTCTGGACCTGAGAGCTGACATCAGTTCCAACAAACTGAGAACAGGAACCAGGAGGTCCCTGCTACACCCACTCTCCAGTACAAAATTGCTACACAGACTCCAAGCAGCTCCCTAATTAATCCAGAGGTCTGCAGTTTCTACGGGGCCTGCAATAAGCCTGCTGAAGTTTCAATATTAGAAAGATAGACAGATAAAAAGATGACCAACTCATGACCCTATGTCTTTCAACAACTCATGACCCTATGTCTTTCTTTAGTTACTGCCATCACCTTTCCCTTTGCTTCACAATTAAGCTTCTCAGTGGAACAACCTGCACTTTTATAATCAAGCATTCACTATCTCTAATCATCTCTTACTTAAGAGCCCCAGCACAAAGCCCAGCATTCTCTCCTCCTTCCCCACATGTGGATGCCTCCCCCAGATATCTTCTGATATTGCTGAGTGAACCATCCATCACCTTCTCCTTTGCTCTAAATGTCCCCCCCACCCCCCTCACTTCTCTGATGTTCACGATCCTTTCTCCAAGAAGAGCCATCTGTAGGCGAGCATCCACCTATAACTTTCAATCCTCTCCTTGACAGAGGCACACACAGGCTGCTTCTAGTCCTTATCTTGCCCCCTTCTCCTCTCTAAACACTATTAAATGTATCCTTCTGTGCATTGGAGTCAGTATTTCTAAAGAATGAAATCCTAGAACTGAAACTGCTAAATCAAATGGTAATAACTGTCAGACTGCTTTTCAGGAGGTTCTTACCAAATTATAACCTAACCTAGAGTTTGTGTCAATTCTTGTTCCCTACACTCTGTCCAGCAGTAAGTGTCTAATAAATCATTGCTACTTCAGATGAGGAAAAAAGCCTACTCATTGTTTTAACTTGCATTTCTTGGCAAAACATATTTGTCAATATTTATTTGGATTTCTTTGACACTGGACATTTTTTCCCTCATTTTCTTTGGAATTAGTTTAATATTTGTCTGCTCATATATTACCTTTCATATAAACTTCATGGTTTCATTTGCTCTCCAGCAGATTTGTGATTTGAAAGTCATACCAAAAATATAAATGTTTTAGGTAGTCAACTCTATTTATTTTTTCCTTTATGTTTTCTGGTTGCCACGTCACATTTTCTTGCGTTTGTTTTTCATGCTGCTTTAACAAATTAATACAAATCTAGCAGCTTACCATAACACAAACGTATTGGCTTAGAGCTGTGGAGGTCAGACCTCTTACAATCAGTGTTGACAGGGCTACATTCCCTTTGGAGAATCTAGGGATAATCCATTTCCTTGCCTTTTCCAGATTCTAGAAGCCACCTGAATTTCTTGGCTCATGGACCTTTACTTTAATTTCAAATCTGGCTGTTCAGTATCCCTGTCCCTTTTCCTCTTCCTCACTCCTTTTCCTACCTCTCCTTCCATTGTTATATCTCCCACTCTGATTCTGGACCTCCTACTTCCCTCTTATAAGAACCCCCATAGTTGTACCCACCCAGAATAATCTCCCTAGCTCAACATCTTTAACTTATTCACATCTGCAAAGTTCTTTTGCCTTTGGGATAAGATGTGGACATTTCTGAGGGTCCTTGATCCTGTTTACCATCTCAACCCAATGATTTAAAGATCATTACCTACATAAGCTTCTATTATTTTGTGGTTTTGATTTTTATAATTAGAAAAATGTAGAATTGATTTCAATAAGCATATAAGTTACTTAAATTTCATAAGAAATAAAGAAATAAATGCACTTGCCTTCCTTTTCTTTTCTTATTTCTTTCGTTTAAACAATAAGCTTGCTGAAGTTTCACAGATTAGAAAGATAGACAGATAAACAAATGGATTGAAAGCACTCGTGACCCTATGTCTTTCTCTAGTTACTGCCATCACCTCCTTCTTTGCTTCACAATTAAGTTTCTCAGCGGAACAATCTGCACTTTCGCAATCAAGCATTCACTGTCTCAAATCATCTCTTACTTAATTTTCCAAGTGTTCTCCTGAAGCTAGTCTCATTATCCATCCTTAATGCTGTAGCCAATATGTTCTTCCTAAAATTTAAATCTTTAAGTTCACTTTCCAGCTTAAAAACTATTAAAACTTCCCCATAACTGCAAGATGAAATGCAAACTCCATGGTGAGATGGACGTGGCACTGCTGGTCTGGACCAGTGAGGAGCACCTCTCTAGGTTCATCTCTGCCAGCCCTCTGTGTTCCAATCACAAGGAGCAACTTGAAGTCCCACCAACTGCCAACACTGTCTTTATCTTCAGGCCTCAGAAACTTGCTTCTTTACCCAGGCTTCCCTATGCATGCCAGACAAAGGGCCACCATCTCCCAAGACTCAACTTTCTGTACAGAGTTTTCCCTAACCAACCTCCCTTCCTCCAAACCCACATCTTGCAGACCAACTGTCCCCTTATCAGTACCTGTGTCATTCCTCTAGACTATAGAGATCTGAGACATGTTGCAAAGGCTTGCTTTACATGGTTTTATACCCTCTCAAACTTTATGATCTTTTCGACCTTAAGCCAATCAAGCTTAATGTACAGTTGCAGAAAGAAAAAGTGCATGTGTGTGCCGTGCAAATCATTTCTCAAGTTAAGTTCTCCTTAGTACCTCCCCTGACAACTAATTCCTCTCCCTAAACACCTTTGTATTTGTCAAGCATATGAACAGAGGAATGTACTACTCTACTACTCTACATATACATAGGATTGTAATAATAAAGTGCTCATAAATGTGTTGGAAGGGCTGAAGGAGAGGGAGCCAGGGGGTGTCTTGAGAACTACTGGGTTCAAAAACACTCTACTATAGGGCTCAGAAAAACTCTGCCATCAATTCAACTGTTGCAGCCACCACAACTGTCTTAGGACTCCTGTCTTCCAGGTGATAGATAGGATGACTTCAGGTGCTATAACTTCCCCTCCACATTCATAATTCTGGGCTTTGCTTGCCAGCAGGAGTGGCAGGAAGCTTACGCACTGCCTCTCTCCTGTTTTCCAATCTCATGCAAACATATCTTCCTGGTAGAACCTATTTTACAGTGAGAACAGTATCTGCAAGAGATACCTAGCAAAACTATATTTTGGCTTTAAAGCTTTTTGCAACACAATACAGACATAGCAAGAGGCATGGGGCAAGCTATTGAAAGAGGTGAGAATGGATGTTTGGAGCCCACGGACAACTTAAAATTCTCCCTTCTTTATAGAAACTTTACAACCACACTGCTCTGTGCACATCTGTGTCAGGATTTATAATATTTTACTGTAGTCACGTATTTTTATCCTTCTTTTACAAGACTCTCAAGTCCTTGAAGAGAAGACTGTCACGTTCATCTCTTCATGTCACCGTGCCCTGAGGGTGGTCAACAAGCAAGCCATGAAAGGATGAATTAACAAATGTGCAAAGAGAGCCAAGAAGTCCAGTGTGCATCGCCCTTCCTGCCTCAATATACACTCCTCATACTAACTTGAAAGATCCACACACAAAGCAAGAGATGAAATCAATCCATCTCAAGAGGGCTGGTTTTGATGTTGGAGAGGTCTGTATTCAAGTCCAAGTCCTGTGTGATCTTGAGAAGCTTAGCTTCAGTTTCTTTACCTTTTCTTCTTTAGAAGGGCTTGTTAGAAATATTGAATGAGGCAACATAATAGATGATGACCAAAACTAGTTTTCTGGCCCTTCTTGTCCCCTCCCACTGTGTCTTTTAGTTAGACATTTAGAGATCCCTCCTGTATCTACAAATGGGAGCATAAGAACAAAAATATGAAATACAAAGGAATATATAAATATATATATATATACACACACATTGATTTAAACTTTTTTCTGCCATGACTGATAATCTTAATGACTATGTCTCTTTGCAATCCTATATCTGAATATTTCAAAGGACTTTATAAGCAAGAATTATAATACTTAATTGATAACAGCAGCAGCTGAAGCTTGGGGGTTGGGTGATTTGTCACTTTCTTCATGTTCTTCGTAAAACAAGAAGCTTCCTATATTTTTTTATACATTTTTTTAGTGTTTTGATTATGTAAAATCTTATTTGCTGTGTAAAATCTTATTATCTGCAAAGCTCCTTTTAAATACAGACTGTTGGAAGTTGTCTGAAAAAAATTACATGTTCAAGGGCAGAAAAAGAATTGGGGAGACAGGACAAAAGGACCTAAACTACAAGATAATTTTTCTACTTCTAATCTGCTATAATTTAGGAATCACTCTTGCATTTTCTAATCTTTTTTTCCTCGTATTCCTCAAGCTTCAATCTCCCACCAGCCTGCTTTAGGACTGGGTTGAGTAAGTCTAAATCTCTGAGTTTTGATGCCTCTTATCTCTAAATTGATTGAACTGTGCAATCTCTGTTCCGGCTCAACGGTTCTGTGAGTCTTTATGTACAACTCTAAGCCGCCTGAACACCGAGGGACCAACTGTACTTTTCGTGAGTAGTACATGAGAAGTCAAAAATTCAGTCTTTCTGCCTTTCTTTCTGAGTGGAAATAGCAGCAAGTAGCAATGGAGGGCAGATCACTATCTGTCCTTGCCAGGGCTGGGGAGAGAAGAAATAGGTTGGGGGCTGAGAGTGGCATATAGAGGCCAAGCATTGCTAGGGAAAAAGCAATGCTAGCTGAAAAAGCAGCTCACAGGTAAGATGCTGAGAGGCTCAGGAGCCACCAAATAAACACACATGAGCTGTTGGCAGTTCTGTTTACTGTGCAAGGAAAGCACTCTTTACACTAATAAAATGCCAAATAGTTAAAATGGTATTTTTATACAAGAGCCTTACATA
>CAUYRH010108655.1:0-121544 GCA_963574655.1 Perodicticus potto
TGGATTGTCTGGGTGAGCCCCAATTACCATTACAAGTGTCCTTATAAGAGAGAGACTGCGTTACGGTGCATCTTACAAGGGTACAAGTGAAAATTACTAAATGTAGAATATAAATGTCTTCATATAATGATTAAAAGGCCACGAAGGCTATGTTAAATAGTTCAATGATAATATTTCAGATTGTATATAAAGTCAGCACATTGTGCCCCATGATTGTACAATGTACACAATTATGATTTAATAAAAATTAAAAAAATAAATTAATTAATTTAATACATAATAAATAATTAAATAAATAATTTAATAAATAATAAATAATTAAATAAATAATTTAATAAATAAAGTAATCCCTTCACCTTTTATGTTGGGCTCCTTCAATCAGGGCCAATGTTAACTTGCCCCAGTCAGTCCTAGCCAGGGACCAGATATCCCCTACCCATCCTATAAACTGGCAATATACTAATGAACCAAATGCAAAATCGCTCATCCAGATTCATTTTCTCCCCCAGGGACCACAGTAAACCTCCTCCTTTATGTAGTCCCATATTCCATCTGCTTACTGACCTCTCCTAGTAATTTGGATCTTGGAAAGTGTGCCTAGCAATTTTTCTTTCCTTCCTTTATTACTTTTAATGAAACAGACACTCACTCTGTTGCCCAGGCTAGAATGTCATGGTGTCAGACTATCACACAGTCATCCAACTCTTGTGTTGAAGGGATTGTTCTTCCTCAGCCTCTGGAGTATCTGGCACTAAAGGCAAGTGCCAGAACCCTTGACAACTTTTTCCATTTCAGTACAAACCAGGTGTGTGATCAGGGCTGAGGATATCTTGCTGTTGCTCAGCCTTGTCTCCAATCCCTGAGCTCAGGGTATCAGCCCATCTTGGCCTCCCAGAGCACCAAAACATTGTATTCATGTGTGGGAAAAGTCATTGAGCTCTACTTAAGAAATGAACTTATCAGGGACATTGACAGCTATTCAATCCTCAGGTCCCTGTGAGACGTAAGGATTATGTCAGGACTGTTTTGCATATCCTTGGAGGCAGATATCATCACAATTATGCACACATCTCTTTTTGGATCATCAGGTTTCATTAGGAATTGTATATTGAACATGTGCCCTAAAATAACTCTTCTTCTTCCTATCTGATCAAGAAACCAAAAGTTTGGAGACACCTGCCATGGAGGTCAGGAATGTTGGAACATTCAAAATAGTATTTATTTCCTATGATCATGATAAATAATGGCTGGTATGGAGTACACTACTGAACACATTTCCTAACCAAATTTTGAGAGAGGACCTTCAGTGAGATACTTACCATCCCAAACAAGCCTATATTAGAGAAAGAATCAAAATGTCATGAAAGAATGTGTTGTAGCTCCATCCATGTAAATATGAAAGAGGTAAAGTCATAATCTCTCTTTAAGGCTGCATAATATTCCATGGTATACATGTACCACAATTTATTAATCCATTCATGGATTGATGGGCATTTGGGCTTCTTCCATGATGTAGCAATTATGAATTGGGCTGCAATAAACAATCTGGTACAGATATCTTTGTTATAATGTGATTTTTGGTCTTCTGGGTATATACCAAGTAAAGGAATTATAGGATCAAATGGCAGATCTATTTTTATATCTCTGAGTATTCTCCAAACGTCTTTCCAAAAGGAACGTATTAGTTTGCATTCCCACCAGCAATGTACAAGTGTTCCCTTTTCTCCACATCCATGCCAGCATCTCTGGTTTGGGGATTTTGTTATGTGGGCTAATCTTACTGGAGTTAGATGACATCTCAGGGTAGTTTTGATTTGCATTTCTCTGATGATTAAGGATAGGGAGCATTTTTTTATGTGTCTGAAGGCCGTGTGCCTTAGAGAAGTTTCTCTTCAGATCCTTTGCCCATCCTGAGATGGGATCACTTGTTCTTTTCTTGCTAATATGTTTGAGTTCTCTCTGGATTCTGGTTATTAAACCTTTGTTGGAGGCATAACCTGCAAATATTTTCTCCCATTCTGAGGGCTGTCTGTAATGAAGATAGACTCACAATGGATTAAAGATTTAAACTTAAGACATGAAACTATAAAAATACTAGAAGAAAGTGCAGGGAAAACTCTTGAAAGAATTGGCCTGGGCAAATACTTTATGAGGAGGACCCCCCAGGCAATTGAAGCAGTATGAAAAATTCACTACTGGGACTTGATGAAACTAAAAAGCTTCTGCACAGCCAAGAACATAGTAAGTATAGTCTCACAATTTCTAAACTCAACTTTCAAGATATCACATTGCTATTTACAGATCAAATTTTCCAATGACTTTCTAATTGTTTCCAGCTCTACCTACCAACTCTGAAGTCTGCCTCCATACTTCCTTTTGGAATTGCCTCCTATTCCTTATCCTGTCTATGCTCATCCACAACTGTTCATTGACAGAATTATGATGGGTATTTCCTGTGAACATACCGCCACAATTCATGGGTTCATGGGTGGACACCTGACCCAAGATGAACCAATTCTAATCTTCCCCTAAGAGTCTGGAGCCATCATGAAGATAATATCTCCTATCTATACCTACTGGGCTGACTTCAGAAAACATAATGTCCAATAAGTAGCAGCCACTTTTTCATCACATGGACTTGGAAGTGCAGAAAATTAGTCTAACATGTGAAAGAAGAATGATTTCAATGGGAAAACCAAGAGGAATATAATACACAGATGGAAAGAAAACAGAGAGAGAGAATCCCCATTCTGGTTCTTCCTGAGGCCTACATTTTCTATTTGTCATTGATCTGATTAAGATAAATTCCTCCTTTTGGTTTAACAATTCAGAGTTAGTTTTCAGATATTGGTGACCCAAGAAGTTCTATTTATTTCAGGACCCACATACTAACTGTCATTTACTGAAGTGATATTTAATCACACATTTTTCTCATCTCACTATAAAAGAAAAACACAAATCTAAATAAGTTTGCTCCAATATTCTATACTTGATATTAGCCAAAATGGTGAGAAGCAATTGTACCAATGTTTGAAAAACTTGGAACTTACACAGAAATATCATTGAAAGTGTCTTGTCTTTTTTGACCTGGAACTCTGTTCTTATGCTCCAGCCCAGCCCCACCCTCCCTCTCTGTTCCTTCTTTGGCTTCCTTAGTTCCATCCATCCTCCAAATGTAGGTAATGGTCCAAGGATCTGCCCTTGGCCTTATTCTCTTCTCCGTTTGCACATTCTCCCTTAGGAGACATATTATTTCCTGACTTCAACTATCATTTTCACATGAATGTCTTCTGGTCATCACATCCTAACTTCTTTCGCTGCTCCCTGTTCCACACTGCTGATTCTTTGCCAGAGATGTCCATCAGGATGCTCTTCCTGCCCCTCCATCTCAAAATATCCTAAACTGGTGGTTTCCAAGTAGGAGTGAAGCATTTGACAATATCTGAAGACATTTTTGTTTTTCATAACTGGAATGGGGGATGCTACTGGGATCCAGGGAGCCAAAGCCAGGGAGCTAACCATCCTAAACATGCTGGACAGACTCTTACAAGGATGACAAAAAATTACCTTGCCCGAAGGCGCTGACATTGAGAAGCCTGCCCTGTGACAAGTTTCACCATGGCCTCCCTGTATTTCCTCCGTGCCCGAAATCTGACCATTTTCCTCTGCCCTCTTGCCTGATAGTGATTCCTTCAACCACTAAATCACCCAGGCCATAAATTTCAGTAGATCTGGTACAACAATTTGTTCAGGGTGATTTATAAAGCATGCCTACCGTGGGAAGAAATTAAAGTAAATATTACTTCTAAAATGCTTCTTGTATCTAGGAGTTTTTCACAGCATCAATCTTTAACTATAAATTTTGTAAAAAGTAGATGTTAAGCACATTTAAATATATAGAATAATAAATTATTTAAGTTCAAATAAGATATTTATTAAGTAGTTTCTGGTTAAATCAGCTATTCATCTACTCTTCAGAAACGAACTTACGTACTATCAGAGGTTCTAGGGATGAGCCACCCATTGCCATTGTTGCTCTGCACATTAAAATAAGGGAGAAATGGTACAAATTCTGATGAAGATGGCAAGCCTGTCCAATAGTCAAAGGGTGAAAATTAGGTCAATTAAAGGGCTTTTGGAGCTTTCTCATATGTGCTTTGAAAAGACAACCCAAAAGAAGATGCAAATAAAAAAGTGTTGGTCAGAAAATCAAGTTTTTGTCAAATTCTCTGGGTGAGAAATTGCTTCCTATAAAGTTAATTCTCTGCAAGCTTTCTATAAATTATCTGCATATCATTTATTCCTAGCAGGTATTTCTTTATTATTAATTTACCCGTTTATTTTTTGCCCCTTCCAACTGGAAGACAAGGCCCATGAATTTAGGGACCTTAACTGTTTGGGTAGCTATTGCATCTCCAGATTTAAAACTATGCTTTGTTTTAGATATTCTAATTATAGACCAAGGGAACAAATAAATGTATATGTGTGTGAATAAGCATATGAGTTATAAGGGGTCCTGTGGATGTCCACATGCAGTGGACTCTGCTCAGCTTTCAGATCTGTTCGTCAGTATTGGACAGAGCCAGGGCCTTGGCTCAGTAATTCATCTATAGCTGTTACATTTTACAGTTAGATGTTTCTGAATTCAAATTCCTGGTTAGCCCTGCTATCTGTGAAAATTTGAAAGAATAATTTATCATTTCTTCATTTATTTAGGCGGTGGTCATGCTGAGGCTCCTAATTTATGCAAGGTACTAGGCTAGACCCCAGAAATTAGCAGCACAGATGGCCAACAGAAACCTACCACCTTGAAGAACTGCTGACTAATCAAGGGCACAGGCATTCTGTGGACTCATAAAGGAGTGCTTTGCTTTCAGGGGACATCACAGGAGAGTATGGGATTATATGTGGGGGAGCTCCTTATTTGTGGTGAGTTTTCTATGTCTAATCTATAAGATAAAGGTAATATAAGCTTCCCTAATGGTGCTCATTTCATAAATCATGAAATGACTTGATTCCAATATTGATTGTAGAAATACTCCTTATTAAATGTTGGCTCCATCTTTACTTATTTCTTCTGAGTACAGAAGCAGACTTGGGGATTATGATCTAGGCTGAAAGCTGCCCAGTGCATAGCACAGAAATTCACCCAGGTCCTTCCTTCTGTCCAGAGGGGCGAAAACGGGTGGGAGGGAGCCTCATAGGCTGATTGCTCTGTAAATCCACCAGAGCTGTGAGGTTACCCCACTGTGTGATTTGGAGGCTTCTCAAACAAGTGAAGACTTCTTCAATTGAAGAATTGAAAACCCAATTGTTTGAGAAGCCTCCAGATTCTTCATTCTTCAATCGTTTGATTGAGCCTTCAAACAATACCTGAGGCTTTCCTGGGGGTGAGGAGTCCTCATACACTCCATCTGGCTCTCTAGAGGCTGCACCAGACTCCAGATCATTCCTTTTGTCACACCTTCTTCACCAGAAATATGGCTGCAGCTCAAGGGTTCCCTGTAAGAGGAGAGGCCTGTCTGGGTTCAACCACCCACTGTAGGAAGAGAGGGAAGGGAAGGACCCGACCCTAGTGCTGCATGCTGTCACCTACCAGTCTGCCTCTTAGACTCTACACAGCAGCCATCAGAACCTGTTCTTTGTAGAACACCCCAAGAAAGCAGAGAAAGTGAGGAAAAATGTAAAGGTAATAAATGAAATAAACCTTTGTTGCAATGGATGAGGCTGGGCAAGGGAAAAGTTCATGAAGCTGTGTAGACATGGTTGGGGTCATGTGGAGCCAGATTGATGAAGTCTGGCCCCTGGGACTAGATGCACGAAAGGGGATGGAACCCTACATTCATGGGAAGTACCTTATGGGGGTGCTCTGTGGCCCTGGGAAAGCTTTTTACTCCCCATACCCGCTCTCTCAGGTTCCCTACTTGTGAAATAAGGACAACAGGTATCACATGAGGTACCGAGGTCATGTGCCAGCCCTGTGCCTAGAACTTGACCTATACCACCTCCTGTCACACTCCTAACTACCCCATAAGCTGGGCAGATTTAGGATCTACATTTCACCAATGTGGAAGTTGCGTGTCCAAATGGTTAAATAACTCTTCCCAGGTTACACAGATGGTAAATAACATAGCTAGGATGTAAGTCTGGTTAATACAGTGCTGACCACATTCTAAAAGCCACTGAATTACAATGACCTCATAGAATCAACGCTAAGAGTAAATGAGAGGCTGAATATAAACAGCCGAGCAGAGTAACTAACTAGTGGCTGCAGTTGTGATTTCCATCATCGCTACCATCGTCATTACATGATTGTTGAATGATTCTTCCTTAGATCCAGAAGTACAGAATATTAAAAGATTGAGAACATCAAGTGTAGAATTAATGGAAGGGGATCTCATTCATGAGCAAAGGCATAGGGGAGTAAAAGTTTAAAGCATTGATTGTCCAAGGTCCATCTTCTCCAACGGGCTTGGGCCCACAAGTCCCATAAGCTGAGATTTTTCAGTGCTGGAAAGCAGCTGCTAATTGCATAAATTGCTCCCACCAATTATATCACTCTATCACTTAGCAGTCCCTTTATGGAGCAGATATTTTAAACCTTGGGAAAAGTAACGAAAGCCTCTCTTAGAGATGAAATACTAAAGCAGTGCTCACTTCCATATTGTATACATTTTTCCAGCAATGATGCTGTGTAACATACACAAAACTTCATTGGCATAGAACAATAATAACTCTGGTATTCTTGGATGTACCCATCTGAGGACAGGATGTCTGTCTGTATATCTAGCTGGCCTCATCTAAGGTATTTGAAATGAGTTGACTCGGTTTCTCCCATCCTCCTCCTAGAGCTCACAGACTGACCTAGAGGGAGTCCTGGTGATGGCAGGAGTTTATCAAATCAAGAAGACAGGTGCAGGCCCTGGAGGGCTACTCTCAGAAGTAGAAATCCATCAGTTTTACTTCAGTCAGTTGGCTAAAGCAAGTGACACGGCCAAAGCTGAAAGCAAGAGGTGGAGTTGACCTCTTGAAACTTTAGTGAAATCCATATGCATTTGAACTTTATTGAAGGAGCCCCACCCACATGATTTGTCTAGTTTTATCTCTGGGAATAGTAGAGAACACATCTGGCCAATAGGCTGAGTCAGGGTCAGATTTCATCCTGCTTGTTGTTTCACCCGTGGTGGGCACCCGGAGGTCTATTTATTCTCATGTGCCTGTAGGTTTCCAGGCCTTGTTTCTTTACTGCTTGGTTCATGATAAGAGTAGAGATTAATCTTCCTCTTGTAAGTTATGTTGTGTATGTATGCGTATAATTTTCCTTTTTTTCAGCAAAGAAAATTAGGGCATGAAAGAGTGACTTTTAAACCACGGAGTTATTGACCTTGGGGGAGACCTTGAGTGTTTCCACAGTTATATTGGAGGTAGTAGAGTCAGATGGTTGATTATATAGGTTCAGATATGAAACCAGCCAGGTTGCAAATCTCAACTCTTCATGCGTTATCTATGAGATTTCTGTTTAGGTATGCTAACTTTATAGATTTGAAGCCAATTTGTTCATAAAGTGGA
This sequence comes from Perodicticus potto, assembly GCA_963574655.1. Taxonomy (NCBI): domain Eukaryota; kingdom Metazoa; phylum Chordata; class Mammalia; order Primates; family Lorisidae; genus Perodicticus; species Perodicticus potto. Next base: position 7,570 of record CAUYRH010108655.1, read on the forward strand.
TACAACTAATTTAGAGATTTAAGGACTAAATAAAATTTTAAAAATTTTATTAAAAAATAAATATAAATATTATTTTAAATATTTAAAAAACATGTTCACTACTTGAAAAACAGAAAGCATTTAATAATGGTATTATTAGTACAAAATATTTTAAAATATATTATTTTAATAACAAATTATTGCTACTGGTTATAGCATCATCCTTATCCATCCATCCAGTTCAGCTCTCTTGGTCTTCACTGGAAAACTCAACCCCAGGTCTGCCTGTTCTTCTGCAGATGATCTATAGGAACCCTAAATATTTTTCAGAATTTCCTATGATCAGGAAAATGTTTTTCTTTTCTTAGGTCAGACCACAGTTTCTCTTCCTTGAATCTCTTTCCTCTTCTATTACCGTAAAATAAAATGCCATGAGGAACCATGGAAACCCCTCCTTTTTTCTGCCTCTCTGTAGGCATTGAAAGATACATGTGCATACTCATAAAACTCTTTTTGTGAAAGCTTTCATAGGCTTATAGACAGGAAATAACTCACCCTGACCTCCTGAAGACTGAGTATCACTTACCTTATACTTTTTCCATTGGCTCCAACCCTCAGAAATTTTTGCCATTTTGTTTATTAAAAGTGGTGGCTAAACTTCTAAAAAATGAACATAAGACAACATCTTTCTGCCTGAGCTATGCAAGGATTTATTAGATATGACACTTAAAAACATGGTTTGTAAAATAAAAAATGATAAATTCAACTTTGTCAAAATGAAAACATTTTCTTCTTCATAAAACCACTCTTAAGAAAATGAAAATGAAACTCAAAGACTGGGGTAAAAACTATGCATATTTGCTAAAGGACTTTTATGTGAAACACAGAAAAAACTTTTACAATTCAATAAGAAGAAGACAAGTGATTCAAATGTAAAAAGAAAAATGAGCAAAATATTTGAATAAATATTTTACCCAAAGAAGATACAAATGGTTTTAATACAAATGAAAACGTGTCCAGCGTAATTAGGCATTAGGGAAATACCACTCCCCAACCTTTAGAATGGCTGTTATCCAAAAGACTGACAATAGCAGATGTAGATGAAGACCTGGAGAAACTGGAACTCTCATGTATTTCTGGTAGAAATGTACAATGATACCATCATTTTGGAAAACAGTTTGGGAATTTCCTAAAGACCTAAAATTATATTTACTTTACAACTTAGTGGTTCCACCTTTAGGTACATACCCAAGAAAAATGACATTCACACAAAAATTCTTGAGCAAACATTCAGAGTGACATTATTCATAATAGCCAAAAAGCGGGAGAAAAAACTAATGTCCATCAACCGGTGAGTGGATAAGCAAAATGTGATCTGTGCAAAGTATTTGCAAGAACTACCTGGTAGTAAAAAGGAGCAAAGTCACAGATATCCAGGACAGCATGGGTAAACCTTCAATTATTGTGCTAAGGGAAAGAAAAAGACCTGACATAGAAACTGTATCTTATATGATTTCATTTGTAAGACATTTCTAGGAGAAAGACAAATATATGTGTAGAGAGAACAGATCACTGGTTGTCAGGACCTGGGGGGATTGGCAGTGATGGTACAAAGAGAGGGTTTTTGGATGATAAAACTTGTTTAAAAATTAGATTGGAAGGTGTTTGTACAAATTTATAAGCTTCTTGAAAATCATCAATCTATACAGTTACAAATGAGTGTTTTTTATAGTTTGAAATATAAACCTCCATAAAGTGGTTTATATAAATAGCAGTGATTAAATGACTTCTGGATCTCTAGTCAGAATTGTGTTCAAACCTAAAGATGGAGTTGTTTTTCTCTCAAAACAATTCAGGTAATGCGATTCATTCCTATTAAGCCGTACCCATTTGATTTCTGTTCAGCATGGGGTAAAGAGATCACCTTGTTATTTTCTCCTCTTCTGCATACCTAGTTGTGCTTTTGACTCACTCTCTTGATTGCACCCTCTTAATCAGAATATTGCTGTTTCCCTGAGACCAGGTCTTCAAATCGTTCGTGCCCGGTTTCACTTTTCTTCTTCACTCTTAGATTTTATTAAGACCACCACATTTTAAATGACTTAGAGTTTGCATCTGTGAATTTCAAGAACACATCCTTGGCTCCCTTTTACAAATTCATTGCTGAAGAGGTAGACTACAGGAGAGGCCAATGATTAATTCTAAGAGACACCAATTGCTCTATTTCTCTGCAAAAATAAGTCCATACCTGGAGGGAATCAGCCGGTGTTGAATCTCCTAATGACAAACAGAAATGTGCGGTATCATTATCACTAAGCCAACACCATTAAAGGCCAGTGTTTATTGACACTTCAGGTGACTGGATGATGCCTCTCCAGGCTGAGCTAATGAGGAGAACCTTTCCATTACCTCTTATCAAGATTTAGCAGCAGCCATAGCTACCCAATGAAGGTGGAAATTACTGGGCCATCAGGGACATTTATCAGATCCTGGTCTTCAGTCATAATGCATAATGCACTCGGGGGCAGATTGGTGGACTCAGAAATCCAGTTGATAGAGGCTTTTGTTTTAGCCTGTTGTTTGCATAAAGCCTGGGCCCTCAAACATTTTGCTGTTCTCCACAGTCTAGTGCGAAAGTGAATGTTTTCGTAGATAGATTTCCTGCCACTTGTCTCAGGCACAAAGAAGACCAGCAAACTTATTTGAAAGTCTTTTTTGTTCTTATATCTCATAGAATCCCACCACAGTTGTTGTTTGCTGATAGGACTCATTCACTCAACTTTGATCACCAATAGACATCACTATAAATCTACATTGTCTACCTACTACCAATACCATGAATTACTTTTTTCTTCAATTCACATCTAAAAATCTTTCTTTGTTCACAAAGAAAACGTGATCTTACTATATTAATGAAAGATAAGATTTAAAAAAACGCATTAAAATAAACATGTAACTATTAACTACTGTTTGCCTACCCAATATGCTTTCTAAGCATCTTATATATTAAAGGAAGCATGTAGATTTTTGAGAGTTTTTTCAGAGTGGAAGTATAAACACACAGAGATTGCATTTCTCAACCTCTTTTGAAGTTAGGGTGTTTATAGGTATGGTCCTGGCTAACGAGGTTAAATAAAAGTTGCTCAAAAGAGATTCTGGGAAAACTCATTAAAAAGTGGATGTGGCAACTGACATAGGACTTTGTGTGTTCTCTGTTTTCCTGCCCTGAAAATGGACAAAAATGTTAGAGATGAATCAATGAGGCAAAAAGCATGAGGTTAAAAGTCCTATTCAGTTAGATTCGAGGAATAAGCTCAACAGATGTATTGTACAGTATGGTGACTGCAGTTAATAGTCTTTTGTTATGTTCTACCAAGAAAGTAAATTGTCAGTGTTGTCACCACCAAAAATTAGAATGATGTGAGCTAACTCATATATTAATGAGCTCAATTTAGCCATTCTGCATTGTATAAATATTTCAAAACATCATGTTGTACATCATAAACATGTAGTTTTTATGTGTCAATTAAAATTGATTAGTTATTGAAAAATTTTTTAAAAGGTGGGTAAGCAGAATTTTAAACAGAGTTTAAAATTGATTAGTTATTTAAAATTTTTTTAAAAGGTGAGTAAGCAGAATTTTAAACAGAGTAGAGTCTTTGGTTATTGTGCAAGAAAAAATGAACTCTCAACTTGTTTAGGTAATTTTTAAGTCATTTTCTGTTGCTAGAAGCCACTACAGTTCTGAGATATATTTATGTTTGTTTTACTTAAAATTAGCTCATGTAACGCCATATATGTGGGTATAACGCATAGATCAACACTTTCTTCATTGAGTGTGATGTGTGTAAAGTATCTTTTTGAGGACAGGGGGTCATTTTTATTTTTCGTTTTCTCCCAACAGACAGAGCTAAGTTTGGAAAAGCCTAAAGTGGCATCTTTACCATCCGCGTACATATGGAGAATGGCAGCCTCTCTATTTTCTCCATCATTGGAGGATACTTACATGGCGATGGTGTAAACTCAAACTTGTTCAGATGTAAACAGTTCACAACATTGGCAGGCCAGTCCACAGTCAGCCGAAGGCAGGTTGTTCAGAGTGGCGGCTGCAACTACGGCCTGCCTCTGAATTTGAGAGATGTGATGTCTGGTGACTCGACCCCTTGCTTACTTTTGGAATGAGGAATTCAGAGCAGACAAGTCAAGAGTGATTTCTATGGCCAAAAGTTCTGAGCTTACTCTCTTTCTCTTACTTTACCATCCAAACAATGAACATCTGAACATGTGTAATTCTTGTTCAATGTTCAGTAATACCAGTTCTTCGAAAGAAACTAAGGATAATTACAAAAGCAACAATGTCAGCTACCATGTATTAAACTTGTTCTATATGGTAAGTGTATACTCTTACCTTTAATCTTTAAACAACCCCCTTATTGATATTATTGTTTTTATTTCTGTTATTATCTCTATTTTGCATCAGAAGAAACTGAATATTAAATAAATCAAATCCTTTACCGAAGATCATACAGTGGGTAGTAGGAACAAGAAATAAAATTCTTCTCCCTCTGTGAGGCTAAAGAGCTTTTAACAAGTACTTATAGATCTGAGTTTGAAAATAGCCTGACACATTTGTATATTGGCTAATTTTTATTAATTATTTATAATTAAATTATTAAATATTTATGTATACTCATAGTTTATATTAATTCAATAAAACCTTTAATTAGCCTATAATAATAAGAGCCAATTAATTAAATGACCCTGAGCAAGTTATTTATTTATATTTATTTATATTTAATTAACCCATATGGCTTTAACTACATGCTAGACACTGTCCTAAGAATTCCACAGGTGTTAACTCATTTAATTCAGATTTTTAACTCAGTGAGCTGAGTGCTTTACTTACACAAGGAGAAACTGAGCCATAGGCAATTGAAGTAACTGGGCAAAGTCATGCAGTTAACAACAGCTGCCGTGTCAATGCAACATGCAACATCTTCACCTGCAACATGAGAAGATCATAGTGGAATATTTCTGAATTCTTGTTACCTCTGGCATTCTAAAGACAGTGCATTTTGAAGTTCTGGGTTCATCAATGACTGCTGAACTGATATGTTGGTTGATCATATGAGGGATATTCTTCCACGGAGCAGAACCAGCTTTAGTAGCTCTTCTTAGAGTTAAAAATTTTTTCTAGCTCAGCAAAAGGCAGCATCTATGTATATAAAGAGTATGGAGTGTGTGTTTGTGTGTGTACATATATGAATATACTTGGACACATGTACCTTTACATACATTACACACACACATATACTTGCCACGTGTTTCTGACAGTTCAGCTTATGTGAACTATGTGTCTAGCTGGTAAATAAATATAAAGAATTGTTTCCCAAAGACAAACGTATGACAAAATGATTCCTTCCTGGACATTGGAGCATACCCTCTTGACGAAGTCTGGGGTGTTGCATGAGGGGCTGCAGGCAGTTCTCTCAAGAACCAATCAAAGTAGACAAGGCACAGTGGTAGAGGTCAAGTGGCCTGACACTGTGTTGGCCATGACCTGAGCTGGAACCTGGACATCGATCAGCTCTGGGAATTCACTGTCAGCCGTTGCAGCATACATCCTTTGCAAGATCGGAATCTTCTCCGCATGTGGAAAGCAATCTTTGGTCATGGAGCAGTGACATATGTTACTTTCCTAGGACCCTCCATTGTGCCCAGAGATATTCCATATCAACTCCCCAAAATGTAGGGTGTCATCTTTGGGGGCATGAAATGATGTTAGTTACTGATTTCTGCTTAGATCCTGGTCTCTGTCACCACTAATGAGCTTCAATCCGTTATAATGTTCCATTATAGGAGCTCACTCTGCCGGTTTATTTCAGCAATACAGTATTGAGACAGGTGGTGCAGGGACTCAACCTGGTTCCCCTTTGTGAGACCAGTGGCCTTGCTTGTGTTCTACTGGGGGTGTTGGCTGATAATGACTCACACCTATATTCTGTTCTGGAGGATTTTCCATGGCTGATGGGAGTTGCCTGGTCCCATCTGGTTCAGTTGCCTGGGAATTTACACTCTTTATCCTGGAGGAGGCCCATTCCCAGTAACTGAGGTAGGCGTACAACAGTCCCCTTTTTCTGGAAGTGGACGTGGGATAGAAAAGAAAGTCTTAGAGTGCAACTCACTCTCCAGAATGCTCTGTGAGATCAGCATGAGTCTTCTCCTGAATTCTCTTTTTTTCTATCCTGTTTCCCTCATTGCCTTATAGGTCTCTCTTAAAGGCAGCCCCTCACATATCTATGACTGATAATACTTTTTTCCCCTGGACATCGCTGAGCATTATAATCATAACTCTTAAGGAACCCAGGAATCTGGGTACCAAAGGAAGTGAGTAAGTGTACTCATTTCAAAATGGACAAGGAGGTTCCTAACTCTAGCTGTCCCAGATGTCTGAAGACTTGGAACATTTAGCTAATTTTTTTAACTCAAATATTTTGCTACTGTTACTTCCTATCATCTGTCAGCTTCATTCTGCATTTTATTTCATGGATAAAACAGAGTGATCACTAGTAGTTAATCCGTTATAAATGGAAATGTACAATAAAACAAACAAACAACAACAACAACAACAAAAAAAAACAGAAGTATTTTCCACAGGCATCTACATGAAAGTTTTTCAGAGCATGTCTTGCCCTGAAAAAAATCAGGCAAAGGATTTAATGTGCTGATATTTCAAACTACCTTTTAATATGATTAAATGTGATTGGCTTATATGTGATTTTGAAATTTAAACAGTAGAAACTAAGGATAAAACTATCTCTTGTAGAATTGTAAAATGAAAAGCAACTCTTATTACAAATAGATTTAATTCTAATTTTTTCAACAAGTATTTGCCAATGGAACGAAAGAGTATTTTTAAAAAAATGGTAAGTGGATACGAAGAGCAGCTTGGTGGCAAGAAGTGCCTGCCACTTCCTACTGGAGAATATGAAGGTGCCATGGAGGAAGCAGATGACACAAACCATTCAAAATAGGTAGGGTTAGAACAGGTGTAAGCAGATAATGAGAGGAAGAGGCCAGAGGCAAGAAATAGAAGGAACACAAGCTTATAGGAAAGAAAGGGTAGGCAATGTTCAAGGAAATGCAAAAACTCAAACAAATACATGCACATATCTACCCAGTGGAACCTCCCTAGCTGACCACCTTCTTACATTTACCACCTCCTTAAGTTGACCTAATTTTCATAGACCAGACATGCATATTTTTACAGTAGGCCTAGTTGCTATGTTGACCAGGTTTTTACAGTCTCTGGGGTGTCAACTTAAAGTTTCTACTGTGTGTCTGTGTATGTAACTTTGAGGATACCCATAGAGGATGTGGAAAAGTCATCTGGGAAGATAGGGTAGAGCTGTGGAAAGATAATTAAAGGTATTTAGTGGTTCCGTGCAGATCAAAATCGGTAAGGGAGTGCACATTGGAATAGAATGAAGAGACTCCCACAGTGGTGCAGCAGTGTCCTCAGTGAGGAAAGAAAGCATGAGCACGCAGGTGGCAGCCGAAATCAAAGGGAAGCAGAATTGCAAAGGAGAAGAAAAGATTGATCAATGCTGGCACACGCTATACAAAGAATGAGGAAGAAGAAGGAGAGGGCAAAGTCATTGGATTTGGCAAATAAGAAGCCATTTGGTTGGCTAAAGCCAGTAGTTATTCCACATTGTCGAAATTTGGGTTCTTCCAAAAGCCAGCCTCAACCTGGGACCTTGAGTCGTGGCAGTTTTTTGGGGAGGTGACCCCAGGAAGAAGAGGAAGGGAGACAAACTGTGAAGAAATGGGGCCCCTCTGTAGGGCTCTGTAGACAGAATCTAGAATTGTCCCACGGAGGGAGGCATAAAGCTGAGGGATTTATTCAGTGACTTTGACCCTGTGGGACGTGAGAGCTCCTCTTCTTTGGACTGTCCTGCTGTGGGTAGAGCAAGGCCCTGTAGTCCTGATCAGGTAGAGAATCGGAAACGTGTGAGCGCTTGAATTACAAGGAATCAACCACTGCAGTCTCAGATAGACCCAAAGGTAGGCAAAGGGATTTGGGTAGAAACAATAACTTCTTCAAGTCCCTATAAGTTCTAGGATTCGTATGCATCTTCCATCTTCAAGGTCACCTCACAGTTTAAGGTGGCTGCTGGAATTCCAGTGCTCAATCCACTTTGTGACCAGCAGGTGCCACTCTTAGAAGGAACCATTTCGTTTAATCAGTCTTCTTATGAGTGTCACTTAACATTTCATTCACCAGAACTTAGTCATCTGATCGAATCTTGCTGCAGAGAAGCTTGAAGCTATATTTTTGCTGAGCACATTATTGTTGTAGAAAATCGTGACTTTGTTAATAAGGAAGGGTGCAAAGATGTTGGGTTGTAGCTAGCAGAATTTGCCATGACATATAAAAGCATATTTAAGTCAGCTTTAACTTCTTTTTTATTTATTGCTTTTGAGCCCCACCCACTAGATTTCTAGTTCCTTGAAGACAGGAACTGGGTTAGGCTTACCGTGTTATTATTCTTCGTGACTCATAGATTGAGGTTTGACTGTTTCCCCCCCAGGGTCTGGCCTAATTTATACTTTTCGTCTTTTCAAGTAAGGAAATTAGTCCCATTTCTCCAATTAGAGGGCAAAGGGAGCATGTCCCTTGGCCAGCCATAATGAGAAGACAGGCATCCCCAGACTTCAATTTTAGACATTATCAAAGAAGCAGGTGGCCCCAGAGATGGAAACTGTGGGTTATATAACATGTTTAATTATTCAAAATAGTAGTCAACAAACTGCACAAAATCCACTTAAATAATTTCTTCTTCATTTCCTACCATACATTAGCCCCAACCCAAACCTCCACCATTGTCTCTAGTCTTAATCTGATCTGAAGGTATTTTTCAAAAAACTGCTTTTATGCTGTTGGAAATCTCTCTGCAGTAGTTATGGACTTGGGTTCAGCAGATCAAGATATGACACTCTGTTTTCTTGATTGGCAGCATTGGCAAGCCATTTACCATCTCCAAACTTTTGTCTCCTCCTTTTTAAAATTAGTATAATCTAGCTGGGTACAGCGGCTCACACCTGTAATCCTAGCACTGTGGGAGGCTGAGGTGGGCGGATCAATTGAGCTCAGGAGTTTGTGTACCATCTAAGCAAGAGTGAGACCTCATCTCTACTAAAAAAAAAACTCAGAAAAACTACCTAGGCATAGTGTCGAGTGCCTGTAGTCCAAACTACTTGGGAGGCTGAGGTGGGAAGATCACTAGAACCCTAGAGTTTGAGGTTGCTGTGAGCTGTGATGACACAACAGCACTGTACCCAGTAACACAGCTGTCTCATAAAAAAGTGAAAAAATAAAATGAAGTGAAATAAAATAAAATAGAATAAAATAAAATGAGTGTAATCATACTGCAGGGGTATTTGAAAGAAATGAATAATTGAACACCTCCTGTAACACCTCTTAACAAAGTAGACTATACCAGAACATGAACTTCAATCTGAATCTCTCTTCTTGTGTCCAAGACTATTCTTTGACATTGGGAAATCACTGTTGCAATCAATCAAACTGTGAGCAGCCCTGAGATTTCTGGAGATTCCTGAGTGTCTATCTTGCACACTCTGGAGCATCTGGCCTTGCCTTTCCCCAGAATGCAAAAGAGCCTTCCAAAGGACAGACCCCAGAGGGAGCATCTCCAGATGGTTCTTCCAAGCATGACAAATCAATCCCTTCTCCATGTGTATTCTGAGAATCAGCAGGGATCACATATATATCAGAGTTACCTCTTAATACAATTATAGTTCATTTAGCCAGCAATTACAGTAATAGAAAGATTGGCAACTATTGCAAATCAGGCTTAAGCAAATTGATGGACTGATCTGCTAACATTTCATTTTGTCCAACTCAAGTAGTAGATATGGGGGACTTGGGACCCTGCCTGATGTGTGTGTGTATAGGGAGACTGGGCACTCCCAGCGGGGAAAGGAGGGAGGGAAGGAGGAAAGAAGGGAGGAAGAAAGGAAAAGAAAGTTAAAAAAGGAAAGCTGGAAGGAGGAAAGGAAAAGAAGGAAGGAAGAAAAGAAAGAAAAAGGGAGGGAGGAAAGAAGGGAGGGAAGAGGAAGAAAGTCCTTTCCAGCACTGAAGAAAAATTAATTTTAAAGGTAAAAATAGAATTGTAACTGATAAAGTATTAAAATATAAGGAAAATAATAATTTTACCAAATCACTGAGGCAGAAAAAAATATTATACTGAGATCACTCTTGCAGCATTGGTTTTTCTGCCACTCCCTTAGACATTTCTTCCATAATAATCAGAGTGAAATTTTTCCATGTCGCTTTGTGCAACTCCCTTGTTAGAAGCCTTCGCTGGCTCTCCTCCATGAATTCCAGATTCCTGAGCAAGGTGTGGCCTCTCTCTCTCTCCCTCTCTCTCCCTCCCCATTGATCCCAACCTCTCACTGTCTTGAGCTCCTGATCCCACCAACCACATGGGTCCTTCCTTCCTGTCTACACACACTTATCCTTACTTTTCATTCAGAACTTCTTTCAGATTTCCAGAAAGCTTTCCCTGCACCCTCTTCTCAAGAAAGGGTCAATCTCTGTATCTTGTGCTAGGATAGGAACAAACCTGACCTCTACTTTGGTACTTTGTGTACTAAGTTAAATTTTCCCATGTTTTCCCTAGCTAGTTTCTTCCCCCACATTGTGGGTGACCTTGGAGTTGAGTGTACATCTTCGCATTAAACATGGTGTCTAGTCCATAAAACTGTGGGTTGTGCTTACTGCCCTGAATGATGGAAACATGCATGGGCCATATATGAAATATGTAAGAAGAACCCTGAGCAGGAGGTAGTGCTGGTAAGATGATGGACTTCAGTGTGTTCCTCGGCATTTTGATGGCCTCTCATCTGTTTTTTGAGTCTCCAGCAACTGAGGAACTTCTCGAGGGAAGCAATTTTAATTCACTTCCTATTCTCAGATTTTGAAGGCCATTGAGAAAGAAAGAAATCACAAATATAGGCTTTTGTTTTCATCTTCATTGCAACACTTTATCATCAGTACACAGCGGAGAGACCCACAGCGAATCATGACAAGTTGAGGGGCCCCTCAGCTGTGGGAGGCTGCAGAGCTTCTAAGAAAGCCAGTGTGGCTGGAGCAGAGAAAGTGATGGGAGAGAGAAATGGAAGGTGAATTCAGAATGGTGATGAGTAGTCAGATCGTGGAGCCTGCACACAATTAAGGGCTTTGACATTTATTTCGAATAATACACCAGACAATGGAAGGGTTTTAAGCAGAAGAGCAAATAGACATGATAAAAACTTACAATTTACCAAGTTCAATCCAGCTTCCTTGGGTGAGCAGAGATGTGTTTGGAAAGTGAAGGATAAGTTAGAAAACTGCAGCTATCCAGGTAAGAGATGATGGTGTGCAAATGAGGTAGCAAGGAAGAGGGGCATTGGATTCTGGATTTAGATGTAGCACTGAGGGTATTTGCTGGTGGGTTACAGTGAGTCAGTCCTTAAATGAAGACCAGCTATGGAAAACAAGGAACAAAGCAAAGAGCAGAGATGATGAAAGTAATGGCCAGGTCTGTGTCATTCTAAAACTATAATAAAAATAACAGAAATGAGGTTGATGTCCATCTACTAACTATGGAACTGGCAGGACTGAACCCAGGGAGGGAGCTGAAACAAGACAGACTTTCTTTTATGATTGAAAGAGTTCCCAATCGCCAGTGCTATGCCAGGGAACCTGGACTTATGGTGTAACCTAAGGTAGCTGATGGAAGGGGAGATAAGAGGTCAGCCTGCGGGGACATTTGGGAAGGAATGTGGCTAATTGGTGACAGTGTCCCCAAGATGTCCAGTGCCTACATCCTTGACTAATAAGAAAACATTGACTATTTCTAAAACTCAGAGTATATTGGTAAAGGAATCCTGATACACTGGCCTGAGTTCGCCATTGATTCAGGAAGATCCAGGCGGCTACGGCCAATCGGAGCAGAACTGCTGAGTGAAGGCCAGGATATTCCTCTTCCCCCCGTGCTCCGTTGCTTGCTGGCTTCTGCTCCTCTCAGTCCTGAAATTCCTCACCACCTCTACCTTCAGATAACTCAATTTGAGTCCCAGGCCATCGTGATCTCCCCAGGCCAGGACAGCACAATGCCCCTTCTCAGCTCTCCTGCAGCTTCAGGACAGGTGTGTGGAGAATTCCTTAACAGTTTTCTCCCATTGAGACCCCAGCTCAGTGAAATGCCCTACCTGTGTCTCCTGCTATGCTCGGCTCACACATCTGTGACAGTCTCAAGTGGGAATTCCCTGCTCTCATTCTTTGCTCTGTAGAACTTTGCTCCCTAGGAAGTCCTGGCTTGATCAACTCAAACATGGAGGAAAAAGTCAGATAAATATAAACGAAGCCACGACTATTTGGGGTGCATTTTACATTCATGGTTGTCTGATTTGGCACTGAACATTTTTTTTTTTAATGACAGAACTCTTTTAAGTCTCTTGTTCAGCAAATTCATAAAAGTTCTCAAAGCAGCTAATTATAATACATATATGCCTACGTATGTATACATACATACATGTACAGGGTGCCACAAAGTTCACATGCAGTTTTAAATAGTGTGCAACTTAAAATTGCACACGATCTTTATGGTCACCCTGTAGCAAAGTGTATGTGCGTGTTTGAGAGTGTGTGTGAGTTTATTTAATTGTATGGTTATATTTGAATCATCTTTGAATGGAAACATGAACTGAACAACCAGTCAAGATTATTATAGCTTGATAAAACAATAAGGCCATGAATTTCTGGATTTTCTATTGTTTTTATAACAATTCTATTTTACTAATGATACGTATTGACTCTGGACAAGCTCTGTTCTAATTTCCTCTATCACTTTAGGGAATTTGCTACTCATGACAGCCTTATGAGTTGATGATAATATGAACTCCATTGTACAGCGGGGGGCACTGAAGATTGGTCAAAATCAAGCAGAAAACATATGTAAGTGTTAGGGTTGGAATATGATACAGATCTACTTAAGGCAAGATTCTGAATTTTTGAAGCATTTGCTGCATGGTATTAGCCGATGATAAATGTGTTTAGAGTATTCTCTTTGGCCTAGGATGAATTGGCAGCACAACTGTTTGCATTTATTCCCAAACTAAATGTAGTTTAATTCAAACTTCTTCACAAAGGAGCAGTTCAGAGTTGGTCTCAACCCTTCATCAACTGTCTCTTGATGTGATTCTGGACTCTGAAAATTCCCCTTCTTTCCGAAGACGGGAAGTGGTTCTTAAAGGTTCTTCTTTTCAGCAATATCTGTGTCAACAACCAGAACCCTTTGATTGCAACATGTAATGGATCAAATATCATTGGCCTTTCCAAGAGGAGAAAAAGAGGAATAGGTTATTTATTTTGCTGAAGAAGAGAAAATTTACAATGAATGTTGTTTCAGTAAGAAATCTACTTTCCCAAAGAAGTAAGGTGTTCATTAAGGGCCAGATTCTGCTGCAGACGCTGGACTTTGCACTGAAGTGTTGGTTATGATAATTCTAGCGCACTTTCTTGATGACCCACTCATCTAAAGTTGGCATTTTGAGATTGTGCCCTGGTGAAGAAATGTGTTTTAAAGACGAATCACTTGCTTGGAGTTTCTGTGTTCCCTGTCACTCCACTCCCTGTGTCTGCAGGGTAGGTGAGTTCTCAAAGTCTTCTCCTGAGGTCTTGCTGGGTGAAACACCTTGTCATTAAAGTCCCCAGTAAGAGAGCTCAATGGCCAACCATCAAACCACAGAAAATACTGTTTGAAATGTGTTGAGAGGGGAAAGAAAACTGATGCTGGGCACGATGCTAATTGTAGGGCTTATGAGTAAAATCTGTTAGCTTAGACACGGGAATTGTGCCTACCCTGATTCATTCACTTAGCAAACATTATGAATCTGATTTTACCAACTGCTAATCCCTTACCTAGCCTAAGTTTACTGGGGAGCTCTGTCTGAACAAACTTCTTGACTAATATATTCATAATTACTGTTCTCTGGTGTCCACTCCATTCCTCAACCCCCGCTGATCTGGCTTTTATCATTACAATTAAAAACAAGCTTTGTGATGTTTCCTTGTCTTTACTTCAACATCTTACTGCTCTTTGGCAAACAGAATGCTGATTTTGAGCTGGAAAGATGGGCCACTTTTAAAAAACATTTCCCATCGGTCAATGCAGTTTGGTATGACCAATTGGATGATTTCCAACCAGTACGAGGGAAGCAGTAAGTATGTGTGTGTGGGGGGAGGGTATGCGTGTAGGGGGATATGGGGAAAGACCACATTAAGTCAGCAGCTGGGAGCACCCCATTGTGCCTTTCTATGTGAACCTCTTCTTTTGGTCTTCAGCAAATTGCTGATGAGGCAGCAACTATCTTCAACAACAAAGTAACAAAAAGAACTCTCTAGGATAGCAATGCAGAAAAATAGTATCCTGTATCCCTGAGGGCTGCAAGGAGATGCATGGAATTCTGGGCAGCTGAGTCTAAATATTTACATGTAAGAGGGAATAAACTCCTTTGTTAAGGCTATTTTTTAATGAACAACAGTGAACGATCACAGCCTTACTGGCTTCAGGTGTCAAACAATAGAGGTCAAGGCAGGCAAAATGGCTGAATATTTAGGACAAAATTCCTGGAAATAAGAGGTTTGCAAAATGGAGGAGACCTAATATCTACGTTTAAACACTTTCTGAATACCTTACTGAAGATTAAACTGCACATGCCCATGGGAGACCCCAAAGGCCAGTCAAAACACAGGCAGCAACCAAAGAAGTTCCTACTCTTAAAGAGACAGACAAGCACTGGGTGAGAACTGTTGTATTTTTGACCCAGAGCAAGCTGAGGAGGAAGAATGACAAAATTCTACTATTCTGAAGTTTAAAAAGGAGAGAGTTTGGAGCTGGCAGAGCAAGCTGGAAATTTATATGGGGAACATTAAATGCAGGGGATCACAGAAAGGGTGAATCCCTATATCTATGTGGAAACTCTGCCCAAATCCTTGATGGACAGCTAAACCACACAGGTCAGGGGGAGGCCCAAAGGAAATGAGGCTAAAAAGGCAACAATTGGACACTCAGCTGAGCAGAAAGAGCAGCTGCTGCTCACTGCAGGAGTCTGCATGGAGATTTCAGTTCAAGAACAGGCACAGTAACTACCTCCTGGATTGTTTCGAATCCTCAAACCAAGATAACAGTATCCAAATCACTAAGATATATATCCTAGAATATTGCTACTTCCAACCCAAATTGAATAGCTATGAAAAAAGAAATCCAGGAGAATATGAACCATAGACAGAAAAGAAGAAGCCAATATACTATGACTCTGTGTATGCCTGACATCAGATTCAGCAGAGAAAGACTTTTAACATGCTATTATAAATAAGTTCTCAGAATTAGTGAAAACTATATTTCAATAAATAAAGTTAAATGTCTCAGTGATTGAAAAGATAGATGATAGAGTAAGGACAAAGTCAAAATAAAAAAAAAAAAAAAAAAAAAAACAAAGTAGAAACTCTTGACCTAAACATTAAAGTACCTAAGATAAAAAATAAATCATCACATCAAAGTAAAAAACTTCTGCATAGCAGAAGAAACAACTTGAAAAATTGAAACCTAAAAAAATGAAAAGGCAGCCTAGGGTTTGGGAGAAAGTATTTACAAACCACATATCTGATAATGAGTTAATATCCAAAAAGTATAAGGAGCTCGCAACTCCACAGTAAAACCGCAAATCGTCTTACTGAAAGGGAAAAAGGCTGTAAATGGACATTTCACCAAAAAAGACATAAAAATGGCCAACAAGTGCATGAAAATGGGCTCACCATCACTAATTATCAGGGAAAGGCAAACCGAAAGCACATCAGACTATCACCTCACACCTTTTAGGATGGCAATTACCAAAAAAGGCAAGAAATTCCAGGAGTTGGTGAGGGTGTAAAGAAAAGGGAACCTTTCTGTGCTGTTGTTGGAAATGTAAATTGGTACAAACATCATGGAAGACAGCAGGGAAGGTCCTCAAAGTATTAAAAATGAAACTACCACACACTCCAGAAATCCTTCCCCTGGTCATATACTCAAAGGAAATGAAATCAGGACCTTAGAGAGATAAATCTGTGTTCCCATGTACATTGCATCATTATTCATAATAACCAAGATGAAGTATCAACCTAAGTGTCAACTGACAGATGAATGGGTAAGGAAATTGCACTATATATACATATATGTGTGCGCATATATATATATATATATAAAACATATGTTTACATATAACACATATATATTTTATATTATAAAATAATAATAAAAATAATTATTTATTTAAATATTATTTATTTAAAAATAAATAAATATATATTTATTATATTATATATATTATAACATATATATATTTACACACAGACACATACACATCAATGTATAAATAGTACATATATATATACCAAAATAGTGTGGTACTGATATAAGGATAAACATTGAGATCAAGCAGAATGAGCCCAGAAATGCACCCATATTTAGTTTTTATTTGGTTGATTTTCCAAAAAGGTAACAGGATAATTCAATGGGGGAAAAGATAGTACTTTCAACAAGTGGTATTGGAACAATTCAATACTTATATTGAATAAAGCAATTGAACCTCACTTCTTACCTTACCCTGTACATAGAAAATAATTCAAAATGGATCAAAGATCTACATGTAGGCATTGAAAATAAGAAAATTCCTCTAAAAAAAATAAGATTCTTTGTGGGGCTAAGGGAAAGCAAAGATAGAACAGAAATACTGTATATTATTATGAAAATGAGAAGACTAGTAATAGACTGGCAAAAAGATTTGCAGAACATACATCTGATAAAAAAATTGTTTTCAGAATACCTAAAAATCTCTTTAAACAATCATAACCAGCTTTAAAACTGAGGGAAAATGATTTGAACAGATACTTCACCAAAACTTTCCAAATTTCCAATGAGCATATGAAAAGATATTCAACCTCCCTAGTCATCAGGGAAATAAAAATTAAAGCCACAGTCTGATACCACTACACATCCATTAGCATACCTATAATTTTAAAAGAGAAAATTTTTTTAGAATATATCCAAATCTTGGTGAGAGCGTGAAGTAATTGTAACCATCATACACTGCTTGTGGGAATGTCAAATTGCCTGACCACTTTGGAAAGCAGTTTGGCAGCCTCTTTTGAAGTTAAATATCTATTTACCATATGAACGGGCAATTCCATTCCTAGGTATGTATTCGAGAAAGCTGAAAATACATCTCCAAACGAAGACTTTTGCAGCAATCTTCATAGTAACTTTATTTTCAATAGCCAAAGTGTAGACATAGCCCACTGATCCCTCAACTGAAGGAGGGGTGAAGAAATTACTCTGTACCCAGACAATAGACTAATACTCAGCAATATTGATGTTGACAAGTATACTACGACAGTTAAAAAGAAAAAAAGACAAGTATGCGACAATACATAGGAATCTCAAAAAACAGTGTAATGAGTGAAAGAAAGTAGACACAAACATGTGCACAATGACTGATTACATTTATGTGTTAAGTCAGGAATAAGGAAACTATTTTAAAGCAAGAGAAAAACAGTTTCATTGCTGCTTGGGTCTAGGGTAGGGTAAAGAGGTTGACTGCAAGAGAATATGAAGAAACCTTGGGGGTTGCTTAAAAAAATCTTCATTGAGGTAGTAGTGATCAGGGTATATACATTTGACAAAATCCATCGAATTGTACACTTAAAATGGATGCATTTGGTTCTATATAAATTATACCCAAGTATGGCTTATTAAAGAGGACTCTCACCAAAAATATTAGAATTCTTCTTTAATTTGGGGCAAGAAAAGAATCACCACCACCACAACACTTACTCTACTATTGGAGATCTTTTCAGGGGTGATTAAGAAAAAGTGAATGAGATGTATGGATTTAAATGAGGACACAAAATAACATTATACACAGACTTTATAATTAGAAGAATCTAAAATAATCTACGAATTAGATTATAGATTGTTACACTGTTACAATGCATTAAAGAGTTGAGCACCTTAAGATCTAAAGACAAAAGTCAGTGGCATTCCTAGGTCAAAACCAAAGACCAATTAAAATATAATCATGGTTTATAATAAAGCCAAGTATTTGTTTTTATTTTTTATTTTTTTCATTTTTTTAATTAAATCATAGCTGTGTACATTAGGGGTACAATGTGCTGGTTTCATATACAATCTGAAATGTTTTCATCAAACTGTTTAACACAGCCTTCATGGCATTTTCTTAGTTATTGTATGAAGACATTTGTATTCTGCATTTAGTAAGTTTCGCCTGTACCCTTCTAAAAGCCATGTATTTGAATCCTTCACAAAATGATTGTCAATTACCTGGGATGATTCTTAAAACAATATGGTCTTTATGAAGAAAACTAACAAACCTTATCCAAATATTTAATTGATACCAGAGTTTAAGGCAGAGGTGGCTTTTGCCAACCAATAGGAAAATATAACCTTAATAAAGTAATTTTATATGTTTATAGCATACTGCACAACAAAAATAAACTTTGTTTTTATTAAGACCCAAGGCAAAAACAGAAAACTTTAAAAGTGCAAGAAGAAAATGCTGGGATAACAAAATTGCTGCTCTGTGAACTTGCCGAGGATTCTCACACCACAGGACTCTTGCACCTGCTGCTCCTTACATCTGACATACTCTTTCCTCAAGATGTCCCCCCAGACTCGTTTCCATCCCTCTGAAGAGTCTTTGCCTAGTTGTTTTTCAGCTGGACCTTCCTGCATCAGCCTATGTGAAATAAGTCCTCCTAATAGTAGCATGGTTTCTGCCCTTACTTGTGTGTCTATGTCTCATTGCCTGACATACTTACTTTATTTTGTGTGAGGAAAGGACTTTGCTTTGCATCCTGATAGTCTAAAATGAATATATTTCTAAATTACAAAAAAAAATAAACATCAACATTTGTTAAATTCAAGTTATGAATTTTAATAGTTTCTCCTTAGTCTAGTAGGTACAGTGATGTTTACTGTTTTCTATTTTTAATACATTTATGAGTATAATAATTAGAAGCAAGAATTCTAATTAATAAACACTATAAAAGATTTTAAGGATGCTTTATAGCAGTAAATAGGTTAATATTATTCAATGCATTAATAGATTATAGCTAAGAAATCATATAAACATTTTGACATCTGGTAAATGTCACTTGGTAAAGAATAAGACTCTTGGAAAAAGTAAAAAGAAAAAAAGAAAAAACATATTTTATTAAAATATATATGTATATAGAAAGATCTTTAACTTCATGAATGAAATCATTTGAAAGCCAATGGCATTCACTACATAATTTGACAGTTGTCACTCTTGCTACTAAAGCAAATTGCTATACAATAATATTTTGAAATCTTAAAAAATATAATGAAATATAAAAAAGTATAAATACTTATAGTGAAGGTATAACTAATTCTTTTAGCAAATAAGTACATTTTCTTAGGCCAATCCGGGGAAATCAACCTTAAAACTCTTAATTCTAAAACTTCGGGAAGTCATTTGATAGGTAGTTACACCAAAATCAATTATTTCCTGATATCCAGGCAATAACCAATGAGAAATTTCAAATGGAAAACAAAATCTCATTTACAAGGAATTTATACTTGTATGTGTTCATGTAGAAATTCAATGCAATGAGATTCCATTTGAAGTGTGAGCCATGTATAATTTAATACATGGCCAAGAGACATTTAAAATCTGTTCGCAATGTATTTAGATGTCCATCAACCATTTGGAAAAAAATTGTCACTTAGTTACATGTCATCAACTGAAAATAATATTATTTGTGGTCTTTAATTTTTATATTGGTAACTATACTCATTTATAAATGAACAGATCTTTTTCATAAAAACATTGTAATTATTGAAAAATAGTGAGATTCTTAGTGTCACTTTTTTCATTATTTGAAAAGAAGCCTATGGTGTTTCAGCCTTAAAAATGATATCAGCCACTGGTGTTTAGAAAAACTGTATTTTAGTTTGTTATCTTTCTATTTAAGTTTTGCTAATAATACTTGCTATTATTGTTTATTCCTACATAATGGATTTTCTCTTTTTATAACATGTCTTTGACATTCCCAGTAGGATATTTTTTTCTTCAATTTCCAGAAACCAAAGTGTCATTGTTTCCTGTTTCATGTCAGTGTTTGTATCAGAGTTATATCAGCTCATTCAATCAATTGGAAAGCTCATTTTGTATCATTTAAATAACTTACAGTTTAGAAATATCTGCTCCTTTTAAGATTAAAATTCTCTGTAAGGAAAAAAAAGCACTAGTGATTATACCAGAATTAGGTACAATTGCATTAAGGCCATAAAAACATTAAGGAAAGAAGACACTGTCTATTTTATGCAACCAGCAAATACAATTCATAGTGATGCTACAATAGTTATGAAATTTTATGTGCCAAATAATCTCAAACTATATAAACCAAAACATACGAGCAGTAAAATGAGATGCTGGGAAATAAAATTATACTAACAAACATAAGCACAATATTCTAGATGTAAGAAATATCAAGTAGATAAAAATAATTTTCACATATAAGAATAGTCTAACATTGTTAAATCATGGTAAATTTAAAAAGCACAATGAAAGACAAGGCATTAAATCATCATGATGAATGAATATTATAGAATACTATGCAGTCATTAAAGACCACCTTGTAACATTTAGAGATATAGATATATTGCAATATTGGTTTTAATTATAATCTCTGGGAAATTTGAAGAAATAGAAAACTATGAACAAGGGAATAATATAGAACTACCCAGAAATGACAAATATAACCACCTCTCACATGTGTCTCATTTTTAAACAAATGGAGTATCACGGGGGACACTGGCACATGGGTGCGTGGGTGTGCGCACATGGGCACACTCACATCTCAAGTACCAGCTCCATTTTCTTCTCCCAGCTCATTCTGACATGTAATCATTATCAAAAACATAATGTACCCTCATTTGTATGGTGGTGAGTAAAAAAATAATAAAGAAACCCACAAAATTTAATGCGATCTTTTAAGTCCACTCCGTGTATTCAAATGCAAATGTAACTATAAATAATATGTAGCGTTGTTTCTTTGGTTTTTATTCCTATCAGTGGCAATGTACTATGTTATAGTACTATTAGCTATTAATTTTTCAATTGTGTAAAATCACATTTCCGAGTCACATTGGAATACAGAAAACTATAGGTTTAAATATAGATGACACAGTTTTTAATATTTTGTGCTTTTGCCTTACATTCTACTTTCATTTTCCATTTTCTACCCCAGGCTAAAATTATAGCACTATACTTTTATTCTTTTTATTAGAAGTCATCTTTGCACATATCTACCTGGGCATGTGTTCCAGAATTTTCTGGAATAAAGACTTAGGAATAAAACTATTAGGCTCTGAGAGATGTCTGCGTTCAATTTTCGACCTACGGTCAAATTGGATTGCTTGAGCTCAGGAGTTCAAGACCAGCCTGAGCAAGAGTGAGGCCCCCATCTCTATCAAAAATAGAAAATCTAGCTGAGCACGGTGGTGTATGCCTGTAGTTTCAGGTACTCTGGAGGCTGAGGCAAGAGAAACACTTTGAGCCTAGGAGTTTGAGGTTTCTGTGACCTTTAACTATGAGGGTACAGCACTCTAGCCTGGGGCAACAGAGTGAGACTTAGTCTCAAAAAGGAAAAAAAAAAATAATGTGACTTCCAAAATGATTTTTCTTACTATTTAATGCTGATATAGAGGAAGTCACTCGTCCAGGTACCTTACTTGACTACTTTAACTGTTTTTTTGTTAAACTGTATATAGGTTTCCTTTCAGATCCATGGAGGATTGGTTCCAGGACACTTCAAGCATACCACAGTCCAAGATGCTCAAGTCCCTTATGTAAAATAGTGTATAGTATTTGCATATAACCAAAGCACATCTTCCCATATGCTTTAATTCATGTCTAGATTATTTATTTTCCTAATACAATGTAAAATGCTATACTATATATAGCTTTTATAATATATCGTTTTTTAAATTTTATTTTTTATTGTTGTATTTTCTTTTTAATTTTTCAAATATTTTACCGTGAATATGGAACCCTTGAATATGAAGCACTGACTCTAAACTCCAGGGATTTCTATGTAAACAATCACATTCTTGCAATTAATGATAATGAAAAAGATCTTTCTTGGTGGTCATTTTTTTTTTTTTTTGCTTGTCTTATTACATTGGCTAGGAATATCATTAATACAATTAACATGTTGAATAGTCCTGCTGATAATAGTCATTTTTTTCTTTTCCCTAATTTAATGGAAATGCTTCCATCTATTATCAAGTGCACTAATAGCTGAAGTTATTATGTCAATATATTTTATCAGGTTACAAAAAGAGTTTCTATTTCAATTTTTTAAAACTATAAGTCATAAATTAAAGTTAGTTTTTCTCTTTGTTTTCTTTACATTTATTAAATTAAAATTTATTTTATTTACTTAAACTTTATTAATTTAATTTATTAAATTAAAATTCTCTTTTCCCTTTTAGTCTACTGCTAGGGATAGTCTCTAATATTGACCCATCATTACATAGCTAAAATATCTGAAACATATACATCTGAGATTTCATTTGTTTACAATTTTAAGTAACATTTACAATTTTAAATTGTGTATTTTACCTTGGAAAAATTTACATTAGGAGTTCATGAATATTGATACATCTGATTGACTATAATCTTGCCTTCCTTGTTTTTTTGAGACAGCATCTCACTTTGCTTTGTCACCCTGGGCAGAGTGCTGTGGCATCATAGCTCACCGCAACCTCAAACTTTTGGGTTCAAGGGATCCTCTAGCCTCTGCCTCCTGACTAGCTGGAGGCACCACCTACCTGCTACCACCTGCTACCACGCCTAGTTTTTCTACTTTTAGTAGAGACGGGGGTCTCGCTCTTACTCAGGCTGGTCCCAAACTCCTGAGCTCAAGAGTTCCTCCCACTTAGTCCTCCCAGAGTGCTAGGATTACAGGTGTGAGCCACCATGCCTGGCCAAATCTTGCCTTCTTGAACTGCCCTTGTGTAAGTCTGGTGTTGATGCTTTAATATTATCTCCAAAAGAGTTGGAAAGCTTTTTCCATTTTTCTGTTTTCTGAAGCAGTTTGTGGAAGTAAGGGACTACAGTTTCACTCACTTATAGAAGATAGTTGTAATTTCCTGGCTCTCCTGGCTTTACAATTTTATAATAACATGATTCTATAATGCTTTTCCTTTTGTTCTTGATTTAATTTTGAAAATTTATTTTTTCCATATTTCCAATTTTATCTAACTTTTCTCCTTTATTGCTGTAAATTTATTCTGATGCATTTAAACCTCTCTTGACGTATTGTTATTTATTCCTCTCCTTTTAAAATAATTAATTAATGATTTCCTTCTTTTGTTCCCCTTGATCTGTATTGTTTAATTTTTCATAGTCTCTTCTACAAAATTCCTTATGGTTTTATTGACTATCTCTATTACAGATGCACATTTCTGAAATTCATTTATTTCTGCTTTTCTATTGTTATTTCTTCAGCTTTATTTTCTATTTACTTTTAAAATCTTTTTCTTGTATTTCTTAGCTGGAAGTTTAGGTCATTAATTTTGAATTTTTTTGTTTCAAAAAGAATTCCATTAAAGATTTCTCTTTAAATGTTAGTTTAGCTGCATCCCACATTTTTATTTTTTTTATTAAATCTTAGTTGTGTTCATTAATGCAATCATGGGGTACAATGTGCTGGTTTCATATACAATCTGAAATATTTTCATCAAAGTGGTTAACACAGCCTTCATGGCTTTTTCTTAGTTATTGTGTTAAGACATTTACATTCTGCATTTCGTAAGTTTCACCTGTACCCATCCCACAATTTTAAATATATAATACTTTCACTTTCCTTTATTTCTGTGTATTTCTTTAATTGTGACATTTCCAGTTCTTTCCATTTAATTTGTCATAATTGCCAGACTCTGCAAAGTTCATGGTATTTTGACCTTTCAATTCTTTTTTTTTTTATTGTTTTTATTATTAAATCATAGCTGTGTACATTAGTGCAATCAAGGGGTACAGTGTGCTGGTTTCATATACAATCTGAACTATTTTCATCAAACTGATTAACACAGCCTTCATGGCACTTTCAGAGCTCTTCATCAGTTGAACCATCACTGTTCCTTAGTCTATGAGGTCCCCAGCTGCAGGAATTACCTTCGCTTAATCCCCCATCTCAGGCCCTGGGGTAGAACTGAGCGTACACCATAGGCGCAGATGAAGAGTGGTCAATTCCTCAAATGCGTTCATACATTGATTCGTTCATAAACTTATTCATTCAATAGATATTTCTTGCATTTCTGACAAGATGATAATGGGAATGTCCTAGGAACTAGGTTGGTTATACTCTGAAAATTGTTGTCAACTCGCAATCTGGGACTTCTCATCTCATCTGTGTAGTCAAACAATTCAAGTAGAGGCCACTACACAGATGACTTTTTTTCTATAATTATTGCCCCTGGACCTTTCATTTGTTATTTTGGCAGAATCAGATTTCATGTTATAAATTCACAATGAAATACCATGTGAGGAGGGGGGCTAAGGAAGGAGCTGGGGATCCTTTCAGCCTTCCCCTTTGCTTGGATGTACGTGTAAGTCTATTCAAGTTTAGTCGAAGTCTATCTTTCTCTCTGCCGACACTGGAATCATCTAGGATGTTTTTCACACCTCTCTTATCTTATAACAAGACCCGATTATAAAATACAAAATGGTAAAGTAATGTAGATGTGGACCTGGGCTATGGCATTTTGTCAAAGACTCCCAAATGATCCCACCATGGACTCAAAGCTGTAGCAGCTGAAACTGCTGAAAGGTTTTTGGTTAAGGTTATTGCTTATAGCCTCTTCCAACTGTTATTGTTAGGCCTTGTCTCCCTTTTCTCTTTTGGTTTCTAGGGAATTCAAATGAGGTAGAGATTGGAAGTCAGATATATAGAATATGTGAGCATTAGTAAAAAGGTTTCATTTCACTTTAAAGTCAGCCAGTCTGCTCAGAAACCCAAACTGGTTCTTCAGTCCTTCCCTTGAGCACCTGGAACCCTACTGCTAGAATCCAGGAGGGTCACTACAAGAAGAGGATTTTTTTTCATGCTTTCATTATTTTCATCATGGGAATGAACGTCAAAACTTTTGAGCCTTGGGTATACAGAGGTTGCCAAAAAAGTGTATATGTGTTTTAAGAAAGGAAAACATTGCATTTGAATAGTAATACTCGGTATATACTTACAACATTTATTGTCATACATATTGTGTCTTATACCTCTAATTACAGAAGTCAAATATGATTTGAGTATTATAATTTTAATACAGTTTTCTTTTAATTTCTTAAAATGTGTATACATTTTTGTTTGGCACCCTCTATAAATAAGTTTCCTACTTTGGAACCAAAGGGTGAGGTGAGAGACTTTCCTTGCCATTTGGCCACTAGAACTTAATAAATGAGCCTCTTATTATAAAAAAAAAAAAAAATTGCAATGGGCTTGTATCTCCTTGCCATACTACTTCAGTTATAACTACTTTTATTAATTAAAACAACAGTAGCAGTTGTGCGTTATTGGTCTGGATTCTACAAAAGAATCACTAACCAATGTGGAAGTGGCTTGTGTAGTCTGTAAGTCAGGACCTCTGCATAAGTCGCTGTGTGCACAGTTTTCCCTCATTGATCAGCAAACCCTTGATATGAAGGCTCCTTCTCCCTCAGTGAGGTCACTTTCTGCTGTATACCTCTTCCAAATAATAGCTCTATTCTTAAGAAACTATAGTTCCTCCTGATGATAGATGTTACTAAAATCCTAACTGTCACAGACAGAGTACAATTTATTGAACTTTTGGAAAAATCAAATCAGTATTTAGGAAGGCAGAGCTACCACTGTTTGGCGGAATCTCATCCAGTGTTTGATTTCTTCCAAATGATAAATCCTGTCTCCCTTCTGAATCACGTTTTTGGGAAAAATTTATAAAATTATATCCTTTGGGATCAAATAAAGTCACTTAAAAAGAGTTAGAATCAGAAGAATCATTTTCTCTAGTTGCAACTAATTCCCTCAGTTGAACTTTCTGTAGTTTTATTGAAAGAAAAATAGAATCTACCTATCCAGGTATGGCCGTGTGAGTAAATTCTCTCATGCAGGTAGTACAAACAATGTTGTGTAATTGTTGAGACTAGGAAGCTAAATTCCTCAAAATATCCCTCTTGTGAAATGTACTTGTTAAGTAAACTGTAGTCTATACCATTTCCTCGGTCTTGCCCAAGGAAACACACCGCTTGAACAATGAAAAAATAAAACATTAGAAAGGGAGATTAAAGTTCATCTAACTGAACCCACTGCCAACAGAAGCTGCCCGTTCTTTTAAAAATCACGTTCATTTCCCAGGGTTTAATTCACAAGGAGAATTATGTGTAAATAGTTTGGAGAAATACATAAATTTATACACATTTTCACTATACTTGTTGGCATTTTTTCTACATCCAGAATTTTTCCTTTCCTTTTTTTCCCTTTAATTGCCTGTAGGCTTTGATCTTATATCAGTGAATTTCTTCCCAAGGTGCCTTAGTCTATTTTGGGCTACTATAACAAAATGCTACTCACTGGGCAATTTATAATGAAAAGAAATTTATTGGTTCATGGTTCTGAAGGTTGAAAAGTCCAGAATCAAAGTGCTAGCAACTGGCAAGAGCCTTTTTGCTGTGTCATTATGTGGTAGAAGGCATCCCATGTTAGAAGGGCAAAAAGCAGTTTAGAGAAAAGGGGGTTATATTCGCTCTTTTATAAGAAGCCTATTGCCTTGATAATAGCATCGATATATGTATATATACATAAGGGCAGGATCCTCACATCCTAATCACCCTTTAATGGTCCCACCTTGAGGGCAGCACCTATGGTTCAAAGGGGTAGGATGCCGGCACCCTATACCGGAGGTGATGGGTTCAAACCCGGCCCCAGCCAAAAACTGCAAAATAAATAAATAAATAAATAAAGGTCCCACCTCTCAATATGGTTACAATGGCAATTAAATTTCAACGTGACTTTTGGAGGGGACAGATATTTAAATCAAAGTACAAGGAAAACCAAAACACATTCTGGGAAATATTAAAGTTCATCTAACCAAACTTTAGAAAAATGTTACTAAAAATTCATGTGATTAGTAGACAAATGGATAATTATCATAGATGTAATCCAGATTCCCAAACTTCACAAATTGGGTAGTCTTAATTTTAACCATTATCAGTTCAGAGCTGATCTGGCTAGAAAGATTTGAAGTTGTATGTTTAACTCGCCGCAACTGGGTGGTAGTGGTGGTCATTGGGGAAGAGAAGGGAGAGGGGATGTAATGGATTTGGAAACATTACTTCTGAGAATGGGATGCTTGACTGATGTCTAGCTGAGGACTTCCATCCGTATTCTAAAATGTCCTTTCATTTGACCTTCCCTGCTTAGTTGCAAGTTCATTGAAGACCAATAAGCCCTTCCTCACGTGAGGTAAATGTCCCCAAAGAAATGTCTAGGGTTCTTATCCTCAGGTTAAGATACCTGCATCTGTAGCCATCCAAAGTTTAAAAACTCCTAATCTAAATTATTTTGAGAATTTACATCTTAAACTTTGGGTTTTAATAACAGATTTAAAAAATGGCAAAAATATCCATTCCCAGAAGATATTGCAAAAGATTTATGATCCTTATCTTCACTAGTTATTGAAATTCATATTCATTTTTCCTTTGAACATAGAGTTGCTTAAACTAAGAATAATGTATTAATGTAGAGGATGCCAATTACCAGTTTTCAGAACAGACTCTTTCTATAATTTTATAACCTTGATGGTTGATACATCTCCCCAAACTTGCCTTAATAATGACTATATAAACCAAAGTTCAAGCACTGTTAAAGAAAGGAGTAAATAATTTAAAAAATACTAATTAGAATTTACTTAAAGAGACTATGGGTTTTCAAAATATTTATTTTTGAGTCTAACAGATAAAAAACTACGTGCAAGATGTCCATCTTAAGATTGCCAAAGTCATTATATATTTGTGTGTGTGGTGTGTGTATATGTGTGTACACTCTCCGTAACTATGGAAACAAACAAAACAGGCCCTAAAATTGGGAAATCTTTGTTTAGCCAGTGAGGAAAGGAGGAGGAACTCACCCTAAATAAGGAAGTCACAAATGAAGCAGTGAGGATGTTTGAAAGAAGACCAAAAAGCGAGCCAGAGATGCAAGTAACCGAGATGATTATAAAGCATCCTCAATCACAAATAGAAATCGTGTAATTAAAAAGCTATATATATAGGCTCGGCGCCGGTGGCTCAAGCAGCTAAGGCACCAGCCACATACACCTGAGCTGGCAAGTTCGAATCCAGCCCCAGCACACCAAACCACAATGACAGCTGCAACCAAAAAATAGCCGGGTGTTGTGGCGGGCGCCTGTAGTCCCGGCTACTTGGGAGGCAGAGGCAGGAAAATCGCTTGAGCCCAGGAGTTGGAGGTTGTTGTGAGCTGTGACGCCACAGCACTCTACCCAGGGCGATAGCTTGAGGCTCTGTCTCAAAAAAAAAAAAAGCCATATACAACCATGCTTTTAATTTTAAAGCTTTTAAGAGAACTTGTTTTCTTCCCTGTTGTATTCTCTAGGAAGTGTAGAGCAGAATTTACCATGCACCTACAGCAATTGCCAGCACTGTATGGTGTATAGTTCCAAATGTGCCTCATACTCACACCTTCAAATTGCTGACCCATGGCTTCCATTCATCCTAAGTCCTTGAGTTAATTATTTTGTTTTATTGCATCTTTTTAAACAACTGACACCAATTTATGAGAGAGAAATGACAATTGTAAGGAAATAAATAATATATCATGGACATTTACATACGTGTATATATAAATGGATATATACACGCACAGCAGAACTTCTGGAAGTTGACCACCCAAGGGACTATCACAAACTGGTTACCATTCAAAAATGGTCAACATAAGGAAGTAGACCCACTGTAATAATGAGTATATGTGGCACATGTCTAGTCTATCAAAGTAGGTCCACTTGGGTAGGGAGGTGGTCAGCTATGGAGGTTCTACTGTATATATGTATTTAAATATCAATTATAGGAGATTTAATTACCAATAAATAAACATACTTGCCTTCTTTGCACACATAATGTAGATGCTGATAATATTACCCCCCTGCATCTGTGTGTGCTGAAGAAACCCTACCATATCCAAATATTTCTTTAATCTGAGGCAGTGTTTTTCCCCACAAGTATGTTGAGAGCCTCTGGCATTTTTAGTCCTACAAGAACATAGGATGACCTTCAGGGCGGGTTACCCTGACTAGACATGGATTGAAGGATATGAGGGTAGGTCGTTCATCTGGGAGATGATCCCAGGAAGTGCAAAGGGATCTGGAAGGAAGGGAGGGAAGACAGTACAGGATCCATGAACAAGTTAGTTACTGATGTAGGTAGCTAGGCCTCCACCTCATGGGGGAATGTCCCGGTGATGGCTAGAGTATATCTCAGGGAAGGGTGAGGAAGTTCAGCTATTCTCCTATCAGTTTCTGTCTGTCATTAATTGAAGACCATTTCAAGGGGCATAGATGGACTCCCCAGCATGTGAAACCTGTCTTATGCTGAGTGGTTGAGCCCACTCCTTAGGTCTCTGCAACCTCTGTTGCAGGTGTTTACAGAAGGAAGCCTTTAGATAGGAATAGCAAACATCAGGGGGAGAAGGGGGAGAAGGCAGCAATGACTGCTATGGAAATAAAAAAGTCTTCAACGTTCTCATATTCATCCTTTGCACAACTTGATGACTTATTCCGTTTGTTTTGGAGAACAGACAGGTAGTGAGCAGTGGTCTAATAGTTAGGGCAATGGCATCTGCTGTAGCTCTTTTAGTTAGAAAGTGTAGTTTTAGGCTCTTTGACATACTCAGACATTAGTGTAAGAACATATTGCAATATGTTCAAATGTAAACACCTCTTAGACCTGCCCCTGGGGTATATTCCCGCTGCTTCTTTTTAATAGTGTGGCTTCTGGAGAGCCAGATATTATCAAGTCTTGAAAACTAGAAGGGCAAAAGAGAGATCAGGAATGAACCTTTTACCCACATTTCCTCCAGTTACTTTTTTCCCGTACTTTCTACAGGACAGAGTCAGCCAAATTCCATCTGGTTCCAATGAATGTTAACACTTTCAATTTTTGCCCCAACCTTCTCCCAAGATAAACTTCTGGCTAACTTTTCTTAAGGCCTTCTGTCTTGATCCTTTTATATCTCCAATAGTCAGCTTCTGTTGAACTTGTGGGAAATAAAGGATTTTACAGATGCTCAGAAAAGATCAGAGGCACAAACCTAGTTTAAAATTCCAAAATCGATATTTTAAAAAGGGATGAAAAACCCCAGGAAACCCCCAGGTTGTCTAAGAAGTCCTCAGTTCAAAGATAGTAATTCAGGGATGAATCTAAGGATCTGAGTGTCAATAGGATCTAGGTTTGATAGGAAAAGAACGATCTCTTTCAGGGTGCCACAGGGACTCTTTGACTTTATGACCATTGTACAAGGTGAAACAATAAGCTGGGCATTGGGGCTGGTAGAAGAGTGTGCAGAGGGAAAGCTTCATTCTACTTCCCTCCAATGCCCACTCCTTAATTTTTTTGGAGGAAGAACACCCAAACAAACAAACAAACACATGAATTAGAGAACAGAGACCTCAGCACTTTATCCAAAGATTCTATTTTAATACATGACCAAACTAATAGGCTTTAAAAGAAACTTAAATAAGAAGACAATGGCATATCTATAGCATAGTGCCTTGTGCTCTTCAAGATTCTGCAGAAAGAGTAAGTGTTGGGGGGCAGTTTTTCTAGAATCTTACGGAATGTGGATTGCAAGTCTCACTCTTCTATGCTGAGTTGGCTTGATTTTTGTCTTAAGCCAGGTAAGGGAGTCTGACTGTTACAGGCTATCATATCAGCAATACATCTTCCTCAATCTGGTGAGACATCTCTGAATCCCAGGAGCCCTTCTGTGCACAACACTAGAACAGGTTGGAGAATCTATTTATCAACCAAATTCTCTTGTTTTTCTATAGGTCTGAAACTCTGCTCTGAAAAGTAGCTTTTGGTTTTCCAGACAATTTCTCCAATGCCTAAATTCTCCCCAAACCTTCCACCCCTGCATTGAATAGGAAAATTGCCCAGATGTCAACATTGATATCTAGAGTTTTTCTGCTGCCAGGAAGGATGTCTGTGTCTTAGTACACTAGTCTTTGCTCTCCTTGTCTCCCCCATACTTGTGCAAGCAAGGCCCTCAATCTCTGATCTGTCTGTATGAGACTGGCCAGCTGCTCATGTTGGAATAATCTCTTCAAACCAGGGTCCCAGAATTTTGGACTGCTCACTCTGTTCAGGTTTCCATACCCCTGAAGTCTCAACCCAGCAAATGTATGCCAGAACTACCTACAATGGGAAGATGGAATGATTTAGTGGAACCAGGATAAGGATGCCAAATAACCTGGCATTTGTAACACTTCTCCCTAAGCAGAGCTTTAAGGCAGACTTTTCTAATCAATTAGTGTGCACTTGTACACATAGGCAGCACCTAGCCATAGGATTCTCCATAATCTATTACTTATGCAGTTAGTACAAATAGATCATGGTAACATACAACCCACATTCTATCCCAGTGGAAGACTTGCTGCTAAGGCAAGTACTTAGGAGAGAAGCAAGTCGACTCAGAGTATGAGTTATAGGGACAAAAGACATCCCTGGGACAGACAGTAGGAGCTGGCCAGGGAGAAATAGTATTTGAACCATGTTCAAGGGATAAGTAGGAACAGAACATCTAAAGAGCCCAATGGCACTCAAATTCTCAATTTGGGCTGTACCCAATTCTTTTGGAATACTGGCTCAGCAGCTCAGAGTCATAGGATGTATTGATCCAAACCTAGGATGTCAGGATAGCAATAGAAGGGGCCATAAGTGACTATGTGGGGAAGGATCTCATTCCTTCCCACTGAGTACAGAATACCCAGTCTGGCAAAGGTTCCTCTCCCCACTAATCTTAGCCATGCTATTGAGTGCAGCTTATTAAGAGTTATGAGTCTGTTTGAAGAGCCACTTCTGCCAAGCTTCAGAAGTGGCTATCCTTTGCTATGGAGAAGGGAAATATTCCAATAAATAACTTAGATTCAAATCAGATTGTTCTAATGCCACATTAGCAATAACCAAGTGGCTCTTGCTATGAACTGCAAATTTACCACATTTGCCATTTTTCTGAAATCTACCTAATGTCCCCCAGGATCTTCTGCTCCCAATGTTGTAGAGTGGGAATCACTAACACTCCAACTGGAAGATCAGGCAGGGCCTTCAGAAGCAATCACAGTCCCAGCATTTGCCTGGGTTTGGAATAAAGTCACTGTCTTCCCTGGAGAACACTTACACTCTTTTCTTCATATTCATAACTCTACTTTTGGGATTGGGAACACCCATGATAATTTTGTCCTTCTTTCTACCATTTATTAACTCTTTTCCACTCCAATAGGAAGAAAACCCTTCAACCTAGATGTTCACAGCCCAGAATATATTCCAGTAAGTAGATCCTAATATGTCAAGGCAGGAAAACTTCATCATTGTGCCTTTCACGTCGTAAACAGACCCACCATCCCCACTTCACCATGACCTGCTGTTTGCTTTGCCTGTGATTAGATAAGGATGGTATTGACATGTATGCTTGGCCATTTAGGGTTGATTAGAGGGAAGTCTGACATTCCATTTACAACACATGGCTGAAAAAAAGTTTATAATTTTTTTTTTTTAACAAAGAAACTGTGCATTTTAGAAGAGGGGAAGTTTTCAAGTATTTGCCTAGTTTTGAAAAATATTTAATTTAGTTCCTGTTTTGCTGTTGTTCCTTATCTGAGTATAGCCTTCATGGAGGAGAACCAAAGAAGAGAGAAGGTCCTAGTGCAACTAACTATCAGACTCTCCTAAACTCGCCCTGGCCTGCTTGGAAGTGTTTTCAGATCCATATTCTGGTATAGGCCCCACTGCTGGATTCTCTGCTCTAAATCTTCCCATTGACTTACTTGGCTGTTATGAAGTAGGTTACTATCATGGTAACTTGTGGCTGAGGTTATTAAACCATTTCACTGGGTCTCCCAGTTTTAATTATCAAAGAATGACAAGGCTCTATTCATTCTCAAGTCTACCTGAGCCAAAAATAGAAAGTGGCCACGTGATGTCATAGCAAATTCGTTTGGGCACGGAAGCAGCAAGTTCAGTCTCTGTGGTCTAGCTCAGTAATAATTATTGGCTATCTGAAGAGCTGTGCTGAAAAGGAGTTTTATACCATACCAAGGATCAGTGTGAAAGGATGATTTGATTGATGAAAAATATTATATATGTTATAAATATGAGAAAGTTAAATATTATTATGAATGCCAAGTATGTGTCATTTCATGCCTAGATTACGAGCTTCCATAGATGCAATAAAAATGTGTCCAGCACTATGAGGGGTTGAGAAATAATTTTT
The DNA here is from genome assembly GCA_963574655.1 of Perodicticus potto. NCBI lineage: Eukaryota > Metazoa > Chordata > Mammalia > Primates > Lorisidae > Perodicticus > Perodicticus potto. The sequence continues at coordinate 41,243 of CAUYRH010108655.1, forward strand.
TCTTTATTATTTAGAACATAAGGTAATCATTTGCCAGGGTTTGCCCAACACATGGGTTTGCACTTGTAGTCCTCAAGTGATAGCAACTTCTCTCACTTTCATGTATGTTTTAGTTTGAACAGCACATGAAGTGGTCACCCAGTGAGATTGTTTCTACTCCATCCTATGTATAAGCCTTACAGTAATAGGCAGGAAGGCCTTCTTAACTACAACTAACCTGGCTTGTTCTCTAATACCTCAAATAGTTTCCTAGCCTTGTCAAAATTTGCCCAAAACCAAAATCAAATTCATTGATGTTAAATTTGATATATACATGTAAAGAATAATGCTCCTTAAATTTCCTCCATATAGTTTAGGATGTTACCAAACTGCAAGGTTCTAGAATGTAAGGGATAATGATTTTGGCATGTGATTTAACATTGGAACACAATAGCTACTTCTACAGACGTGTGACTGAGAATGCAGCACTCCACTGCATGGAAGTGTCAAAACAACTGCAGAAACTTATGTAAACAACACCCAACTCAGGAGTGCACACACACACACGAACACAGATTCTTGTAGCTGAGGATACTAGGTTTAACATTTATACATGAAGCAATAAACTGACGTGAATAGGTTCTATTTCTGAAACAAGTTCAACAATGTCTCCTTCAAGCTCAGTTTTGAGATCCCAGAATAAGTGCCCTTTCATGTCGTAGCTGAAGGCCAAGCCAACTCTGAAAATGGCCTTGGAAAATTGCCTTCAGAATTGACTGTCTCCAGGGAAGGTTTACAGGAAGAGAAAGAAAAGATACATGGAGATTTTCAAGACCTAGAGAAAAGCAAAAGAGGAGGTGGAAAGGTAATTTGGAACAGGTGGCTTCAATTTCTCTTTGCTCAGTAGTCCTGTTATTTATAGCAACAGTTTCCACTAATATGAACTACAATTTTGTATTAATCCAATTTAATTTGCAAAATCCACAAAGTCCAGGATCTATATTCCAGTCGGTCCCATGTGGAGAAATTATTCCTACTTAGGAACAATGATTACCTGAATCTGAATTGAATTGAATCTGACCTAACAAATATCTGAGGTCCTATTATGTAGCACCTCCCACACTTTATAGTTTATTGTGTCCTTAAGAATGATTAAACTTCAGTAAGACAGAAATATAAAATTAGGCAAGGTAGGTGCTATGATCAAGGAAAGTAGCAAATTACTCAAATGTGAGAAGGATTTTATTCAACCGAAGTGATTAGGAAAGAAAAAGAAGGAAATGCCATTTTAAATTGACCCAAATAGACAGGTAGATTTTTAGTCCGGGGGAGAAAAAAAAAGAGAGACTACATTCTTGGAGAAATTTACCCAGCATCAGGAAAGAAACATTAGCAGGGACCTCAAGAGGCTTGGATTTGGGGGGTGAGATTTATTTCACTAGGTTAAGAAGATGAAGTAAAATATTAGGAAATTATGACTTGCTCGATAAGTTCTAGTCCAATCTATTTTTGAAATAATTTCTCCAAAGGTTACGCAAGATTTTCTTTAATCACACTGTAATTGAAATAGACATTAATGAGCATTTAAACAAGTCTGCTTTAAAACATTCCAAATAACTCTTTGAAGAAAGAGAAGATCAAAACTGGAAAACAATTAAAGTGAGGGTGCCATTGATTCAAAGTTATCGTCTATAGGTAAAGCTATTCTATCAGGCACATTTACATCAATGAGTGGCTTTATTGAATAAGAAAGAATTAAACAATTGACCTAAGTATTTACGTCTTAAAAGTATTAAGATTTACGTGAATAGGATCTATTTCTGAAACAAGTTCAGCAATGTCTCTTTCAAACTCAAAAGTTTGAAGTATGAAACTTCAAAAGTGTCCTAAGTATTTAAAATTGCTATAAAACAGTAAGAAATCAAATGTAAAAAAATAAGAAGAAACATACAAAAGTAGAAAGTAATAAGTTAAAATAAAAGCAAAGAAACCATTCACATATCTGCACCTGCATATACATACTCACACGTATAAAATTAACAGGGAGAGAGAGAAGGAAAAGAAACAATATAATACCAATGATACAAATATAATTGATAAATTATGTAACATGAGACCCCAGAGTGAATAAATTGTAAGAATTTTAAGTATCCTTTGATGCAAAACAATTTTAATATCAAAGAATATTTTTAATGAAAAATATAGATTACCAAAATACACTTATGGGAAAAAAAAAACTCTAAACAGACCAATAACTCTAGGAAAATGATATGGAGAAGAGTGGGAAAATTCAGCTAGGACCATGGTGTTTTCCTAAGAGTTATTGGAACTTTCAGGAAAATAAAATTCCCAGGAGATAAGATTAGTTGTATGCCTTGGAGTATTATTCAATGGATTCCAATTAGTTTTACTTTTGGAAGAAGCTGAATAAAATTGAATCTGACAAAACCAAGTAAACTATCTCAACAATACAATGTTATAATATAAAAAGCCAAGTTGTCTTCGCCATTCAAAAACACAGCAAGAAAGCGGCCATCTCCAAGCCAGGAAAAGGGCCTCAGCAGGATGTGACTGTGTTGGCATCCTCATCTCATCTCAGCCTCCAGAACTCAGAGAAATAAATGCCTCTTGGTTAGGCCAAAAAAACACAACACAAAAAACACACACAAAAAAATATACCATCACCACCAACAACAATCCAATAGCTGTAACATTATCAGTCAAGCAAAACAGAGCATGTAGTTATTTTATTAGTAGAAATAGTACCTTATATAATTCAAATAAAAGTTAATACTACTATGATAAAATAGGATTTTATTTTTATTACAATCAAAGATAATACTAGGCAGCATGATCATAAATGGTATAAAATGAAAGTAGAATTATTCCCTTAAAGTCAGGGACAAGGTAAGCTATATAGTTTTAATTGCTATGTTTTAAAACTTGTTTGTAACGTTTTAGCAGCGACAATAAGACAATAAACAAAATAATTAATAATGTTTAAGAAGATAGATCATTCATTATTTACTGAAGATAATATTCAGAAAATATAAACTTTTAAAAAATATCTAAATTCATGAAAAATAGATTACCTAAATATATTAAGAAAAGAATCCCAAATATAAAAACGAGGATAAATAACCTAATATAAAAACAAATCTTTAGTGAACAACAAGTTTAAAAGTATAATAAAGAAGATGTAATGTACTTGAGTGTTTATTGCAGCATAATTCACAATTGCAAAGACATGCCCATTAACTCAAGTGCCCATCAATTCATGACTGGATTGATAAAATGTGGTACATGTATACCACAGTGTACTACTCAGATATTAAAAAGATAAATTAATATAATACCTTTTTCAATAATGTGGCTGGAACTGGAGACCATTCTCCTAGGTGAAGTATTTCAAGAATGGAAAAACAAATAGCACTTGCCCTCCCTATTAAATTGTAATTAACGAATGAACACACATGTTGGGGGCTGGGAGAGTAGAGATCAGTAGAAATCAACCAGGTGAAAGGGGATAGGAGGGGAGGGGAAAAAAACAAGCTACTGTGTACTATGAACACCATTTGGGTGTGGAACACACCTATAACCAGAACTCAAGCATTACAAAAATGATCCATGTAACCTACAACATTTGTACCCCCTTAACATTTTGAAAAAAAAAATAAAGAAAAAAATTGACCACACAATCAGAATTTATACATTCACCATAGTAGTGTGAGATTTAACAATTCTATAATTAATTGGAAGTTGAATCAAACAAAATGTTAGAAAATATATCAAAGACTTAAAAAGCACTACTAAAACTTTTGTTAAACTAGTATATATATGTATATATATATACCATTTTACCGAATAGTTCAAGAATATACCTTCTCTTCACACATACTGGAACTAGTCATAAAAATTAATTATGGGGTAGGTCATACATGAAGCCTCACCAAAATTAAAGGACTGGTATTATTTAAAATATGTTACTTGATCACTTTGCAACTATTTTGGAAATCAACACAAATATTATAAAACCATAATAAGGTTGGAAATTAAAAACTCTTCTCTACGTAATTGATGGGTCAAGGAAAAAACTCTAAGGAGTGTTAGGCAATATTTGTCACCAAAGAATTTTAAAAAATATACAGTATATCAAAACTATTGGGATGTGGTTAAAGTGGTATTTATAGGAAACTTTTAGCCTTAAATGCGTTTGAAAAATATAATGAGCAAGCAAATAAATTAAGAAGGTGTGTGTGTATGTTGTCTGTTTGTAATGTAGAAAATGTGGAAGTGTAGTTTTCTAAACAGAAAGGAATGGAGTGGAGTATTGTTAAACAAAAAAATTAATAAATTTTTTGAAAAATGTAATGAGAATCAGCAAGAAGAAAATTTGGTCTCTTGAAAAGACAAAATTAGGCTAGGCTCTGGAAAGAACTAGTGGACGATGGGGTAGAGGTGGAGGTGTAATAAACAAGATACTGGAAAAGGGGAACAAAATTGGAACATCAAAAGAGAGTAAAGATGAGAGATTATTAGAAAAAATTTTAGGAATTGTAGAAATAATTTTAAACCCTGAAGTGTATTTTGAAAGCAAGTTATCAAATTACTAGAGCTAACTCAACAATATTTTTAAAAGCCTAAATAGTCCCATAACCTTTAGAGAATGCAGGACTCAAGTTTTAAACATATCTATCATTTTTACCTAATTAATGTTAAAAAATACCTAGGAATAAAAGAATCATAAAATGATACTCTTACCCACCTAGAAGACTCACATATCTGATAAATAACAAATAGGTTTTGCATTTGTTTTGTATATAGTATTCCTAAACAAGAAATATAACTTAAAATTACAATAGAACTATAAACATATAAATGCTTTGAAAAAAATCTCATAAAAGATGTACAAGAACTTTATTGAGGATGCTTGAGAAACATTTTTTAAAGATGCTGAAGAAGACTGGGATAAATTAAAAGAACAGGTTGGTTAAAAATGCCATAGCAAGCCGGGTGCAGAGGCTCACATCTGTAATCCTGGCACTTGGGAGGGCAAGGTAGATGGATTACCTGAGTTCACAGGTTCGAAACCAACCTGAGCCAGAGCAAGACCTCGTCTCTAAAAATAGCCAGGTTTTGTGGCAGGCACCTGTATTCCAAGCTACTTGGGAGGCTGAGGCAAGAGAATCGCTTAAGCCCAAGAGTTTGAGGTTGCTGTGAGCGATGTTGCTACAGCACTCTACCATTGGTGAGAAAGTGATACTGTCTCAAAAAAAAAAAAAATGTTATAGCAGAATCAGTTCTCTTAGTTGATCTCCAGATTAGAAACAAAAACATTTAGGCTTGTCTTCCGCCACCATCCCCAATCACCTCTTCCCTTTGTTAGTCTCTCAGTAAGCAGAGAAGATGAGACGATCTTTGAGACAGTAGTCTGCCGTCTGAATAAACCACCTTTCCTTCACTAACAACAACAAAAAAAATTAAAATGCTTTTTAAAAATAACTTGGCATGTCAATAAAGAGAAAGAACATTCATAGCTTAGAAATCATACTTTCATATCTATTAATTTTACTTGGACTAATTAAGATGAGCATAATAATACACATACCTGTAAGTCTGTCACAGTACCAGTTATAAAAGTTAAGAAACAATTGACCTCTAAAAATAAGGAAGGGGGTATACACTTGACCTTTGAAGGATAAGGATTGAGCTGCTCAGGTCCACTTATATGTGAATAGTTCTCAATAGAAGTTATGCAGCATGTACCTGCCTCCTCTTCTACGTCCACCTTTTCTGCCTCTGCCACCCTTGGGGCAGGGAGACCGACGCCTCGTTTTCCCTCGTTTTCCCCATACTCGGTGTGAAAATGGGGAAGATAAAGACCTTTCTGATAATCCACTTCCACTTACTGGGTAGTAAATATATTTTTTCTTTCTTATGATTTTCTTACTAGCACTTTCTTTTCTCTAGCTTACTTTAAGAATACAGTCTATAATATATAACATATAAAATATGTATTAATCTACTCTTTATATTATGTTATCAGTAAGGCTTCTGGGAAGCTGTAGGCTACTAGTAATTAAGGTTTTGTTAAACCAAAGTCATGTGTGAATTTTTAACTACACAGGGAATTGGCAAACTTAACCTCCATGTTGTTGAAGGGTCAATTGTATATCTTGAAAAACCGCATGCCTATTAAATAATGCGGTGAAAAATATCTAATGACCTGCAAAATGATACTGATGTGGTTTAAATGTGAAATCTAATAAAAGCAAAATACACACAATCCTAATTTCCTAAAACTCAAATATGTCTGTATATGGATAGAAAGCAAATGTGAAGAAAAGTATTAAAATAGGTTAATTTTTCTCTAAGGATTAAGAGTAGTGTAAAAGGAAAAGTCCACTTTCTCTATTTTCTAAGTATGTTTATTCTAATAATACTTATTTAAACGGATTCCTCTTAAAGAAAGGATATTAATTCAATTTTTGATACTGTTAAATAAATGTTCCTACCAGTTGTCAACTTGCTTCAACTTACATGTAAACCAGGGTTTGAACTGACATTTATCTGAATACTAGTAAATATATTCTTTGCCACTATATACCCATAGTTCCTCTAGCACTCTCAGTCATTCTGTTTGCTTTCCATCTTTGTCAGCTACTCTGCCACTGCAAATCAAACTCAAAGACATTGTGGAGTATAGAAGAAATGCAGTGATCATTGGGAATTCTTCTGGAGGAAAGTTCCTGTCCTAGTTCCTTCATGAAGAAAAGGTAATTTTAGAATAGGAGGAGGCAAGATTCGATCCCACTTGGCCTAGATTATTTTCCCAGTCAACCTTCCCATAGCCACAATCTCCCACCCTCACCTCCAATTTCCAATCAGCATCATCTCAAATTCCTACCACCTACCTCTTAGAACTCTAAAAGAAGAAGTTAAAAGAGTGGAAAGAAAAACTGAATGATTATTAATATTTTACGTCCATCTAATTTAGGATTTCCTCCTGAACAAAATTTGTAAGGAGTTAACTGCCTCGAGTTTTTGAACAGTTCTACTTGCTAAGTAATTTTTACGTTGACTCAAAATCCATCTCCCCATGTCTTTCCACTCTTAGCCTTACCCTTACCTATCCCTGAGAATACATAACATGTGGCTAAATCTCATTTTCAGAACTGAGAAATTTGCATTCAAGGCACGTATAATCATTCTTGGGTTTTCCCTCTTTCAAACTGAGTGGATTGTATTCCTTTGTGAGATCTTTATAGAATATAATGTCCTGTATTATAACTGGGTAAAAGATTTCAATTTGGAATTGCAAGAGAACAGTGTTATCCTTGCTCTTTACTTCTCTCTTACATTCTGAGAAGAGCTTAAACTGGAAAGGACCATCACTTGGGGGCAAGGACCAGTTACTGAGGTCACTCTGGCTCAAATACAAGTGCAGGCAGTGAACTTTGAGTAAACTCATGGGTGATCCATTTGCGCACTCATTCCTGAGCAGAGAAAAAAAAATCATATAAGGAAAAATTATACTTGAGAACAAAAGCTCTTATCTGAAGTACTGGAAATTTTATTTACAATGTGACCCTTGACACCATCTTTCTGTATCTGCAAGGCTTTTCTAGTTACGTGACAGAAAATCCAGCTCAAAATAGTTTAAGCTGAAAAGGGAGCATGTTGGCTATTAAACCAAATTTTTTAATATTAATTGAGTCATATATGGCTGTATCCAAAGAACTTAAATAATATCACTGGACTCCCGTCTGCCTCTCATCTCATCTTTCCCCTCTGTTGGCATCATACTGATATGCTAGTAAGATGGCTGCCATCCTCTCCCAATTCACATGAACTCTCTCAGCCATTCCCAAGGGAAGGGAAGTTTTATTTTATTATAAGTCCTAACAGAAGTTCCAGAAATTAGACTCATTTATACCCAATAAAGAGATTTATGGCTATTCTGCAAAGGAGCCAGATGGAAAGTGTGCTGCCTTGAACGTTATGGAGAATGTTCTTGAAAGCTGGCACATTCCTATACAGTAAAAGACTGTCCCTACAGGGCCTCCATTTTCTCTCCTATAAATTAAAGGAGTTTGATTAGGTGATTTAAAGTCTTGGCCTCTGTGAGTCTGTAACTCTCTTCTCTTACAAATATTTGTTTCTGGTGGGTTTAGTTTCTAGCTCAGGCCTTCTCCCACAGCAAAGACCCTAAAAGCTGAGCCACAAAGGTTGGAGCCTGTTCTCCATTGCCTTGAAGGCCTGTTCGAAAAGCCAAAACTGGGTTGTTGTTGTTGTTTTTTACACTTGGATAAACTCTTAACCTTTAGCAGAGGGAGGGGTATTTATTTTCCTGGCCAGGCAGCTGAACTCTGGTAACACAAGACTTCTGGTCCCCAGGGAACCACTGTGCACAGCACGCCTAAATTGTGGCTTGGAGTTGCAGAAACCCAAGTGGGGACGTCCGTTGTCAGCAAAGACCAGAAAATTCTGATGGTCTACTACATTCCTCTGCTCAATACCAATCCCTCCTGCCCACTAAAGACCATGAAAGTAGCTCACGGAAATCGCCTGACTCTGCCTGCCAACATTCCAAATGCTTCAGAGGAAACGTGACCACTCTGTGTGCCTAACTCTGCTTTGAAAGGTCATGGGCAAATGTGAACTATAAATGTCCTGGCATTAGAGCTGGTCTGCTACCCCTGCCCAGAATACCCAGTTCAGCTGGTATTTGGCCAGCTGAACTAAACCTACAAAGATTTTGTTTCCTTGGCTTTAGAATTCAGTTCAGCTGCTTGGGGTGTAAGAGGTATGGGAAGGGGCGATGGGATGTTACAGGTAGGGTGCACATGGTGCTGTTATTAATAGATTCGCCTTTTATTCTCAAAAGTGCCCTAGTTTGGAAGATGAATTATAAGGTCACCTTAGATATAAAGGGCTTTCCCAATGTGGCATAGATAATCAACTTCATACTGCAAATTCAAATCACCTAATTTCTCTACAGGATTCTTTTCCTGGAGTCATCGGCCCTTCTTATAAAAAGCCTTAACTTCAGCCCTCCTTTAAAGAGCCTATGAAGAAGGCTATGGTTCTATGAAGAACCAAGACACACCCTTGTTCCTTCCTCCTTAAGGGGAAGAGCTTTCTTGGATTATTTCATTAGCTCCTGAGAATCATTTCATGAGTTCTACCAAAATGAAACATGGAAAATGTGCCCTTGCTAACAATTTCCCTACTTCAGTTGAACTTGATTTTTATCTTTTACCGAGAATGTGATTGCTGATTGGCAAGGAAAAATAAGTGGATGCCTTTGTTGGGGATAAGGAGAAAATCTAGACCAGGCGTCCTCAAACTTTTTAAACAGGGGGCCATTTCAACGGTCTGTCCCTCAGACCGTTGGAGGGCTGGACAATAGTTTAAAAAAAAAAAAAAAACTGTGAACAAATTCCTATTCACACTGCACATATCTTATTTTGAAGTAAACAACAAAACAGGAACAAATATAATTCACACCAACACATGTGGCCCGTGGGCCGTAGTTTGAGGACCCCGGATCTAGACCTTGGTTTTAGGATATGACTTTGACAAAATGTAATTCCATTCTTTCATATATGCATGCATACACACACACACATACTCCCCTTAATCTGTTTTCTCTCAGCAGCTGTGTACATAGTGGTTTCCAGAGACAGATAACCCATTAATCTTTCTTAAGAAAATTAGCCAGTAATTTCAAACTAATTAGCTAGATCCGGATTGAGTCAAGAAAGCTATTTGTTGAATCTGGAGGAGAACTTGTAGAAGCAAAGTTGGAACATGTTAGCAAGAAAGCCAGGGTTGACAGATGGAAGATCCACGCTCTACAAGGCTGCTACATGGAATTCTTTTCGGAGCTGCCACTGCCCCGGAGGAGCAGCCCAAAGGTACCAGATTTACAGAGGGCTGTCAAATTCTTTGTCCTCATTGTGCCTCCTGCCATGATGGCTTTGAGAAGAGAGCTGGGATGAGTTCCCAATATCCCTGCAAAGGAGGGAAGAAAATGAAGCTTCATCCTAAGAGAAGGGGATTTGAGTAGCAAATACGTACTTTTCACCCATTCACATTAAGTAGATCGGAAAGCCAAGTCTCACAAGACAAGCTACAATCCAAGACCTCCCTCCCAGGTAGTGAGTATCAGAACCAGAAGATCACAACCCTGTTCTTTGACAGCCCATTCCCCCTGGGGAGTGTCCTTCATAGAGTTTGTGGTGACTCCAGTCACCAGGCCCAGAGATGTTCTAGAGTGGTAAGGAAATTCGGTAGAATGGACCAGGTTCTGAATTCAGAGTCAGCTTTTTTGTTTATCAATGATAAGGCTTTGGATCTGTATTTTAATTTTTTCCCTGCCTTTCCTTCAACTAGCACACAGGCATTAAGAAATGCTCCTGATTTTTTCATTCAATTTATAGAAATCCAGGAGAGAAAAGTATGTGATTGTGAATGTAAGCATCTATCCCTAACTTGAATTCAAGGTGAGGCAACTCTGTGGGTGAGCTATCCCCGCTTCCTGTCACCTGTGTTAGTGGGTATGGACTGGAGATCTTCTCATGGAGATCCAGCATGGAGTTGGGCAAAGACACAGTGAACCAAAGAAAGTGCAAACTCATCAAATCTCATAGACCCATTGTCAAGTGTGCTCCAAGCACTAAGAGACCAGAGCCTGGGATAAGGTTTATGTCAGGCTTGCAAACAATAGGGGCTCAAATGCCATTGTTAGATAAAACGGAATTTACATGGCTATCTCCAAGGGGAGCTTGGTTCTGAGAGTATTCTCTTTAAATCTCTATTCAGGAAAAAAGTCCCCTTTTCTCTGGATGCTCTCAGGACAGGGGATAAGAAATACCTCCCATTGGGGGAGGGGTCTGCTGCTACTGACCCCATCTCTAAACTTCACCATGAAAGTTTTGTAAATTGGCACAGCACCTATGAATAATCAACCACAAATGAAGAGGGAATGGCATGAACTCTTTTTTAGAGGGGTCTCTTTCCTCTACATTGTGCCATGTGAGATGGTTTCTAGTCCCTCCATGTAGACACATCTGATTATAAGTCCAGCCAGTGTTACAGAGAAACAAAATCCACATGAAACCTCCCAGACATCCTGACTTTAAGCACAGTTGTGAGCATCCCCTGTGCGTGGAGATGGATGTACTGTGAGTCATCTGGTAGGATCCCCACAATTACCCTGAAAATCCAGGCTGGGTTATTATCTCCATCTTGCAGGGGAGATATGCAGGATGGTATCAGTAAATGTAGTAATGGCAGGATGGTTCAGTAAATGATTACTGGTGACACCCGGTGTAAATAGTGCATCTGGGTTGTGAGTTTAAGTCAGTCCCAAACTGTGTCTTCTTTAGATGAGGTATTTCCTAAGGTCAAGCATTATTGTTTTCATGTTCTTTTATTTAAATGTGAATGTCTTTGTTATAAGACAAATCAAGGATCATAAATTTATCGCCACCCTCCTTGGCATATTGGATTCAGAAGAATCTCTTAAGTTATTGTTTGTGAGGTAGAAAGGATGAAAGGAATGGGGAAAAGGGTAAAGAACAGTAAAGAATCATAGAATTGTCCCTGCCTACTCAATTTTGCCTGAGCTGGCTCTACTAAAGCCTGTACCCATTATTAGGAATCAGACAGCTGGAGAGTATTTAACCACTGCAATGAAGGTGGGGGATTTCAAGGGTTAAAGTCTGTATTTACCAGTTAAGGTAACTACTAGCCACTTAAATTTGGGTTATTTTGTTGCCATTGTTCTGCATCCAGTAAATGCAGAATACACATTTATTTGAAGTACAAATGGAACATTTACCAAAATGGACCAGCTGCTGGGCTGTAAAGAAAGCCTCAGTAAATTGCACAGTATTGAAATCGCATCAGTATGTTCTCTCACTAGGGGAATTAAGTTAGAAATCAATTAAAGAAGATAAATAAAAATTACAAAATGCTTGGAAAGTAGAAATTTTATAAAAATTTGGGTATAATTTACATGCAGTAAAACTTACCCTTTTCAGTATGCATTTTGCCAATGTTGACAGAGGCATACGAGCACATCATACACTACCTGCCTAGTCAAGATCAGAAGAGTTTCATCCCCTCCAGAGTTCCCTCATGCTTCTTTATAGGCAGCTTCTCCCTGAATGTTAGGCCCTGGCACCCCTGACCTGATTTCTGTCCTTATAATTTTGCATTTTAAACCTGTCTTCTTTAATCCGAGTGTGACGTGTTTGAGGTTCACCCACATTATCAAGTGTATCAGTCATACATTCCGTTTTAATGCTGAATAGTATTCCATTTTCCTGACATGCCAGAGTTTGTTTATCCATTCACGGGTCAAAGGGCATTTGGTTTATTTTCAGAATTTGACAATTATAAATAAAGTCCATGTAAATATGTGTGTCTGCTGGTTCTAAGCGCATATTCGACTTATTAAGAAACTGTCAAATTTTTCCAATGTTGATATGCTATTTTGTATTCTCAGCAGCAGTGCGTGAGTTTTCCCCTGGCTCCACATCTAGGCTTACTACTGTTAGTTTTTAAAGTCTTTCTAATAAGTATGTAGTTTTACGTGGTATGATCCTTGTTTTAATTTGTACTTGCTAATCACTAATAATCTCCTCATGTTTTTTTTTGTAATTGGCATGCCTTCACTGGTGAAGTGTTTGTTACACTGTTTTGTCCATTTCTAAATTGGACTTTTAAATTATTGAGAGTCGTGCTCACTTCTGCAGCACATATACTAAAATTGGAACAATACAGAGAAGATTACAATGGCCCTTGTGCAAGGATGACACGCAAATTCGTGAAGCGTTCCATATTAAAAAAAAAAATTATTGAGAGTCATTTACTTGGAATGAATATAAGTTCTTTATGAAATATGTCTCTTTCCAAATATTTTCTTCCGGATTGTACCCTGTTATCCCATGTGGTTAACTAACATAAGCAAAAACGTTAAATTTAATGAAGTCTATTTTTCAGATTTTGAAAAAACTTTAGTTTCATGACTTTTGTGTTCTAAGAAATCACTGACCAACACAAGTTCATTTTTTTTTAGTTTTCTTTATTATCTCACAAAGTTATAGTCCAATTTCTCCTTTCTTTCCTTCCTGCAATTGTTGCCAGCCATTTTATTTATTTATTTATTTATCTGCGGTTTTTGGCCGGGGCTGGGTTTGAACCCGCCACCTCCAGCATCTGGGGCCGGTGCCCTACTCCTTTGAGCCACAGGTGCCGTCCATCAGCCATTTTATTTTTATTAACACTATGAACAGCCAATGCGTTGAGATCCCTTTTTGCTTCAGCAAGTGAGCTCTCTTTTTTTGTGTAAATCCAGATCTCTGTCTAGCGTAATGCTTCTTTCCTCTGCAGAACTTCTTAGTCTTTCTTTCGGTGTAGTTTTGCTGATATAGATTCTCTCGATTGTTGTTTATCTGAAAAAAATTATTTATTTCTCCTTCATCGCTGAATTTTTCGAGGGGGGATCTGAGTGTAATAGACAAGGTTGACAGTGTTTTATGTTTGTTCAGGTTTTGTTTCCAGCACTTTAAAGCTGTCACTTGATAACCATCTTGTCTGTATAGTTTCTAATGGCATCTGCTTTAATTCTTATATCCATTCCTCTATGTATTTTTTTCAATATTTTATTTTTATATTTGATTTTCAAAATGTGTGATATGATAGTTTATGGGTGCCGAGTGTGATGTGTGTGTGTGTGAACCCAGGTGCACAATTCATGTATTTTTCCTTCCTTATGTGTATTGATGTCCACTGAGCACTGACTGAACAGAGTCTTCTCTGAGTCCAAATACATCAGTTATGTGTATGTTACTCAGATATTCTCCCATCATTTTTGGATAACCTGCTCTTTTTATTTCTTACTCTCATTTCTTCTTGTGTTTCAATTTAGATAAGATGTTCAAAAGCCATTTTGATGTCCATGTTCATTTGCATCTAATTTAATTTTTATAATTTTATCTGACCTACCTTCAAGTTCACTGAGTTTTTCCTTAGCTGTGTCATGTGATTAATGAGCTTACAGAAAAATATTCTTCCTATCTGCTCCCATATTTGTAATTTCATCATTTATTTGATCCTTTTTTCATAGCATCTATCTCTATCCTGAAATGTCTCATGTGTTCATGTTTGTTGTCCATTTTTTGCAGTAGAGCATTTGCTATATTGATGATGTGCATTTTATATTTTTAGTCATTCCATTGGGTGATATTTCAATGGTTCTCCTGATTGTGGAATGGATATCCTAAGTTAAGTATACAGGAATTTTATAGATGCACACACCGAGGTTCAAGAAGGCCAGATCAATAGCTCAGAATTACACTGCTGAGAACTGAAGTCAAACAGATTTCAGTCTGTTCATCTCTGTCCACCATGCTGTGTTGCCCTATGATATAGGCACAATAAATGGCTGCTGGACAGATGATTAAATGCCCTGGAATTCTCAAGCACACAAAATCTGCCCAAAGATTTCCAGTAGAGATGCCTTGGGGGACCCAAATCTTCGAACAGAGCTGAGTGGAAAGGCAATAGGAGATTATGGCTATGCCCTGATAGTGCAGAACTGTTATAAAACTGGACAAAGAAGGCTGGCTGCAGGGGCTCATGCCTGCAATCCTAGCATTCTGGGAGGCTGAGGCTGAGGCATGTGGATTGCCTGAGCTTGCAGGTTTGAGACCAGCCTGAATGAGAGTAAAAATAGCTGGGTGTTGTGGCTGGCACTTCTAGTCCCAGTTACTTGGAAGGCAAGAGGATCACTTGAACCCAAGAGTTTGAGGTTGCTGTGAGCTATGACACCATGGCACTCTACCAAGGGTGACAAGGTGAGACCCTGTCTCAAAAAACAAAAAAAAAAAGAAGAAAGAAAACTAGACAAGAGGCAAGTATATAATAGGTGAATGTCCCTGAGTCCAAGTGAAAGGTGTATCCATCTTCCTGACCCAGACAGCACAGGACCTGGAGCGACCAGAGGATTTGGCCTCCATGAAGGTGTTTTACATAAGCCATTCAGTCCCTTGTGTCACCCTAGCTCTTCACTGGGAAAGCGCCATTTGTTTTTTCACTGAATAATCCTTTGTACCATACAAAATAAGCCCTGTGATTTGTCTCTTTCCTTATTAAAACAAACAAAAATTGCCACCCCATTCTATCCCACAGCAAGGGCTACACTGGCTGTGGGCCAACTTTGTGGCTCAGAATGAGCTGGGATGAGGCCTGCGGGCTTTTGGGCTTTCACAAGCTCCGAAGGCACAGCTGTCTGCAGATTCCTTGTGGATCAAGGAATCTAGGGAGGGGCTGGCACACAGAGTCAAAGTTTGTGTGAATGCCTTCTGCTCACTCAAGCAAAGCCTTTCCATGAGGTCTCATGGGCCTGGATCAGCCATTGAATCAGACACATCACCTGGAAGAGTGAAGATGAGAAGAAAGGTTAGCCTCACAGGTGTCTGTATAACACATGAACTGCCCCCACCAGAGAAAATCTGCCTCTCCCCTGCAGCCTCTGGGTCTGTGCCTTTGTGGCCTGAATACCAGCAGGGAGCAGCTACAAGCCTCAGACTTGCTTCTTTTGCTTGGAAGATGCTCTTCAAAGAGGGCTTCTGATGTCAGAGGTCTCAAACAAGTCTGCATAAAATCTTCCAGCCTTTGACCTAATAAATATTATTCCTGAGGAAATAATTCAAAAGAAGAATACATATGCAAAGATGTTACTTATCTTATCCAAGGTTTCTAACATTGGGGTGATGGCATACCTGTTTAATGAACTGTCATGCAGTGATTAATGTAATTCTGACCCATATTTAAAACTCTTGAAAAAAGGGAAACCAGAAGGAGTGAAAATATCACCGTTATAATAGATGAGAATTTCCCAGAGATATAAAGGTCACAAGCATTCATATTGAAAGGGTATAGTAAGAGTCTAGAGTAATAGAAAAAGAAGAGGCAAAACTAGGTATATTACTGTAAATTTCAAGAATTCAAAATAAAGAGGAAATCTAAAAACTTTCCAAGGGGCAAAATAGTTGCCTACAAAAGTTGGTTGGTGCACCTAACTTACCCAACTCCATGGTACAAAAGTGGACCCTCCCAGATCTCACTTTATAACCTTTATAATAAACCAGTAAAGGTAAGTACAGTGTTTCCCTGAGTTTTTTTTTTTTAACTATTCTAGCAAATCATTGTATCTGAGTAGGGAGTATGGGAAACCCTGGTTTACAGCCAAGTGTTCAGCCATTCAGGTGGCAATGATCAGAGACTTGCAACTGGTGTATGATTGGGGACAGTCTCGTGGGACTAAACCGGAGGAGTGTGCACTGATCCTGAGCAATTAAGTGTCAAAATTGATTTGAACCATAGAATACCACATTGGGGGCTGAAGTTGGGAAATTGGTTGTTGTTGTGGAAAACACCTACACATTTGGAGTCCAAATATTGTAAACAAAAACAATTAAGAACTATATGATATATAGAGACATTATATTAGGTGTGTATATATACAAAGAAATTCCAAAATATAACATTAAAGTACAAAATCAAAAAAGAGTAAATTATTAAATGAATACCTAATATTCTATGATAGTGCTTTATAGTATGTTTCATACAATGAGAGGTCAGAGTGCAAAACTAAGAGTCTCTAAGGGCCACAATAATCTGATGGAACTTTCACAAATTCCATAGCTCTAAGCCCCCAAATAGTGTCTCCAACCAAACTATGAATCAAATGTAAGGATATATATAATGCAGACATTTTTAGGTGTGACCAGATTCAGAAATTTTAAGTTAATTTTAAGTTGTTGGGTGGGATTTGAATAGCGAGCATTAATCACACTTTCCAACTTTCTTTGAAGTTTGTAGTCAATTAAGAAATAGACATGGAAGCTGAATTATCTGCTTTACAATTATATTTATTGCTGATTGTACTGAACTGGGTCCCTTACTAAACTCTAGGTGATTTCCAAGTAGAGCATAAGATCAATCACCTGAGGTGTATGGAGGACAGTCTCTCCAGAATCACTGCCTTGTCTTTATTAGAGAAAGGGGCTCTAGCTGGACCTTAAAGGGAGGCTCTGTTCCCAGACCAGATGTGCTCAATATTTGGAATAGGTCCAGTATGCCAGTGGCTAGTGCAGGCCAACTTGAAACAGAAATCCGGGCAGGGGCTGAGCCACAGGTGTTTTTCTCCATTATTCACGGTTAAAGACCATTGTCATTGGAAGCAGCGTAATAAACAAAGACAAGACAGGCCAGCAGAGTTTCTGCCATCCCGATTTCTCTTTTGTTCCCAGTGTGATGGTGCTCCTAGTGTGGTCTCCAGACCACAGCAGCATCAACAGCATCTGGAAACTTGGCAAAAACACAAGATCTGTGGTCCTTGCCTAATCAGAAATTCCAGAGGGGGCCCAAGCAAGCTCTGTTTCCATAAGCCTTGTGGGTGGTTGAGATGCAGTCATGTTTGAGAACCTCTGTCCTAGAGCATGTCATGGAAATATACTTCCTCTTCTGGAAATTTGAGGCTAAGGGAAGTCACCCTTACCCAATAGCTCCTTGATATTACATGCTTGAAATTGAAGCCATAAACAGAGCAAGAAGATGCCATAGGGTCAATTGAAGGGTAGCAGGTAGCACACCATAGCAGTGTGCCTATATATAGCAAGCAGTCTGGCTAGAATGGAGTGAAGGGATAGTGGACTCCAGAATGGAGCCTTTGATGTAAGAGTTACTCCAAGTGAGAAAAGCCTATGGGGCTGCAATAAAGCACGAAGGAAGGAGCGAGAGAAGCAAGAGGATGAAAAAAAAGAAGGAAGAGCTAGGTGGGGTGTCTCACTCCTGTAAACGGAGCACTCGGAGAGGCCAAGACAGGAGGATTCCATGAGCTCAGGAGTTCCACACCAGCCTGAGCAAGAGCGAGACCTCATCTCTACCAAAAATGAAAAAATCAGCCTGGTGTTATGTTGAGCACCTGTAGTCTCAGCTACTAGGGAGGCTGAGGCTGGAGGATTTCTTGAACCCAGGAGTTTGAGGTTGTTGATGCCAGGGCACACTCTAGCCTGGGCCAACAGAGTGAAACTCTATCTACGAATGGAAGAACAAAGGAAGAAGGAAGGAAGAGAGAAGGAGAAGAAGGAAGGAAGGGAGGGAGGGAGGAAGAAGAAAGAAAAGAATAGAATAGAAGAGAAAAGAAAAGGAAAAGAAAAGAGGGAGACTTCATGGCAGGAAAAAATAGAGGGAAGACTAGATAAATCAGAATTTCCAAGAAAAAGAACATATTTTATAAGGATAAATATGAATCAAAATCAAATATGACATGGGTCTGAGCAATTAGGGTTGTATTAACCAAAGAAGGTTTCCTCTGGAGTGCCATCACCATCACGGTGGTGACATTGGAACATTAGAGGTCATAATAATTGTCTCACCAGTATCATAATTATAATATAAATATTTGGAGTTTCCTTTGTTTGTTTTCTGACTTTTAGAATAAAAACACAGGCAATACACAGAAAACTAAAGTGTGGTTACAGAACATAAAAAAACAACGTAGTCAAGTTGGGCCCTGTACAACTAGGGTACAACCAAAAAAGGTTTGGAGGTGGGAAAATCTGACAGCCTGAGAGGAGGGAGAATGCTCATTTCCTCATCATTCCAAATGGTAAGCAATAGTCAACACCTGTGCAACAGGAAATAGTTTTAGGTAGGTTTTCAATATTATAAAAGTCACCAGTGCATGTGTGGGAGGGGGGACTCCATCAGAAGAAAGGGAACAAGAAGCAGGAGGCAGCACACTGCCAGCAATGCGTGCAAACTTAATATTATTCAGGTCAGTACATTGAATATCAAGGCTTTTTATAACCTGCACAGATTGGTATATGTCACTGGGCAAAGACCTAAGTTGCTTTTCCACGGAAATTATATGTAGCAGTGAATTAACTATAAAGGCTAATTCATTTCTTTGTGAATTATCTCTGATGTTGTAGGATGTCAATGGTATTTCATCGTGAATTTCCAGAAATTCTCCCAGATTTTGAAGCCCAGCAGGTTGTGCCCTGAGTTCATGTATTCTTTTAACCCAAATGATCTGTACTGGAGATACATGGACTATTCCAGATGCATGCTCCAGTCCCCCAACTTTTCAATGATGTCTTTTGTTTGCTAATGTAAAAAGGAAGCTCTCCTACAAAACCATCCCTAGACTAATTTCAACTAATTTATTTGTAAAGCCTTTAAATTTCCTGAGTATTTAAAATATTTCAAAGGGGAGTTCAGAAAGGAAATTCACTAAAATTTGCTGCACGATACAACCCTAGGAACTATTAGCCGGCCACAAGAAGGCCTTAGCTTTTTAACTCTAATGAGCTCTTACCTGATAAAAAGTGGCCCCCTGATCCAAGCCCGTGGATGGCTGGTTTATTCATGTATCAAAGGTGCATTTTTCTAAACTCATCCCAGAGTAGTTTTACCTGAATTGCCTGTTTTCCAATATTGGCTATGGACTTTTTTGTCATGTTCCCTTTCTTTTCAGTATTCATAATCAGATAACATCACACAAAACACTAACCTCATCCACAAAAATTATTCTTTGAATGCTTTAACACCAAATTCACTCTACCGTCTTCCTTCTTCTCCTTGGGACTGGAAGTCTTATAGTAATGAAAATAAGTCTTAAGGTCTAGGATTCAATTCCCTATTCACTAGCTAAGAAATCTTGGGCAAAATTCCTTTTATTTGTAAGGATTTATTCTTTTTTTAAAAAATTGTGATATAATTTCAAGCTTAACCAGATTCACCCTTTTAATACTTTGTATCTTTGCTTTTATTGCCTTTCTAGAGATTTGTTCAAGTTTTTAATTAGATGATAAAAATGAAAGTGGTATAGGGAAGACGATCCCCAAACTTGGATCTGGTCTGAAGGATAGGTGGGTTCTTGGCTTCACTCAGGAAAGAATTCAAGAACCAGCCAACATTGAAAGGCAAAAAGTGAGTTTACTGAATTAACAGAGAAACAGAGGAGAGGCTGGTACGTAGGCAGAACAGCAGCTCTCAGAGCAACACAGAGGAACCCTTTTGTGCTTTCAGGGTCTTCTTTTATGTCTTCTACTTCATTTTATGTTAAGCAGAGGGAGGATTATTTATAAGATTTCTGGGAAAGGGGTGGGGAGTTCTTGGAACCTAAGAAGAGCCCCTCCTCTTTTTAAACCACAAAGGATAACTTCCAAAAGTTGCTATGGCATTTGTAAACCGTCCTGATGCTGGTAAAAGTTTCTTTTTTGATGCTAATACACTGTACATGGAGTATAATGAGCACTGAGGATAACATGAGGTCATTTTTTGTGGCCATTTTGGTTCTAGCTAGTTTTGGCCGGCTTCTCTACAGCCTCTTATTTTATCAGACACCTTAGTTGAGGTCTTATGACTGAATTGAGCAGGGCCTGCTGGTTCACTATCTCAAAAATACCACACCAACTTTAAAGCCCTGAGCCAATTCAGGGATGAAAGATGGAGTCACACAAAGGGTAGCTTAATGGAAATAGTACAATAAAGGCAGTGAAAACCACAAGAGTCATATTATCTCATGGCCATGACTTTGTTACTGAAGCATCTGTAGGATTCCTGTCCCCAACCCCCAGGGAAAGTAAAGGATAACAAATACATCTGACTCTGTACTGTTTCAGGCACATTAGCTATCAGGGGAAATAGTTACTTTCTGCTTTGAAGTTGAGATGATGGAATAAAAGTCTGGGGCTGCTAATGACATGATTAGCACTTGTCCCAGCAATGAAGGGAGAGTGAAGAGTCCAAAGTAGTTTACTGTGCAAAAAATATAGAGAGTCCACGTGACCTGGGAGAGTGGAATAGGGTGGGAGTTGAAGGATAAACAGAAAGGAAACTACTAAAAATTATTGAATTATATACACTTAAAACAAAACATACTGATGTGATGGTATGTCAATGGTACTATAATATGGCTGTTTGAAACAAAGCAGATGGTATGGACCTGGAAAATCGTGTTTGGATTAAAAAAGGTCAAGGAATGATAAATCTTGCTTGGGCATGTATCCACTGCATACAAAATCAATAGCTTTTTATTTTACTCAAAGTACATCTGCTGTATATTTTTATTTGAAACAATTAAAATTTGCAATTGGAAAATTGTGTTTCTTTTTCCAAAAACCCTCTTTGTGAGGACTTTTGCAAGGGAAACATCATCTTTCCATCACTGGGAAGATCAGAGGTCACTGTATCTTAAATTCTTTCCACAAATGGGAACCAAAGGAACCTTTTCCTTTAGCATATCACTCAATTGGCTTCCATCTTCCCTATCTTCTAGCTATAGAGTTAGTGTAGCAATCTGGTATTTTCTCTATCACCATCCCCAAGAAATCTTCCAGGGTAGGCAGCTGCCTCCTGTGCAGCATAAATTTATGGAATACTGTAAATCAGGGCTTGTCCATGCCACCAGGCCTGCAGAGTATGGGATGGCTTGCTAACTGACCCAGTGAGTTCCAAGCATGGAGCAACCACCTGGGACGGGAGAGGCTGAAAGTTCAGGAAATCACTAACTCTTTGACTGCAAGCGGGCAGGTGAAGATTCTGAACCATGTTCAGGGGAAATGCTTCTGAAAGCAGCCTTCCAAGAGGAGGTGTGGCATGGAACATTGGATGGCTGTTTAACAGGCTTTTCAATGTCTGGATCACAGACTGTTCTCTCCCTTCTTTAATCATGAGGGCCCATGGCCTCTGATTTCACTTTAAATAGCCCCAAAGGGCCCCATCCTAGGACCAGACTTCCTGACCAGGAGAAACATTGCCCAAAGAGAAATGTGAGATTCAACTTCCCAGGAACATTGAGGCTGCTGCCTTATTCACCTTAGCTTTAAACCTTCGCCTTAAACACTTTCCCCATATTAAGTATGTTTGCCAGCCTTAAAAATATATATTCTTCAACTAAGGCATAATTATGTTATTTTATAAAAATTCAAATATGTGGAAATATTCAGAGTCCAAAATCAAGCACCTCTGACACCTTGGCCATCTCTTTTGATGGTTCTCATATGGTCCCCTCCCTAGATTTAGAGCAACTCATCAATTTGGTGTGTACACTCTCATACATTTTTCTATGTATTCACATATGTACATCATATATGTAGAAATACAGGATTTTGTTCAACATCTCAACATTTTAACATAAATAATAAAGACACTAATGTATTTTCATGCAAGTTGCTTACAAAAGTTAAAAGCAATTCTTGCCAAACTTTGCCCCATGGCATACTTATCTGTAGAATGGATATGTCATTATTTATTTTACCATTTCCCTAATCACGCAGATTTCCTTTTTCCTCCATGTTTTTCATTTTTATAAACAATGCTATAATGAAAATCCTTGCAGGTCCCTTTAGACACCTTTTTTAAGAGAATAAAATATAGAGATTCTGGGTTACAGGGTAAGCATGTTATTAATTTTAATAGATAGTATCAAAATGCCATCCTAAAAGACTATATCAAATTATATTCCCACCACAATCTTAACCTATTCTGGGAAAAACATTTTAGATGGTAGGAAATTTTAAACTCTTGGGTCTGAGTTCTTGGCTACCGAGGCATTGGGCCATAGGAGCTCAGATATCCATAGAAACCTTCTTCCCAGGAGGCAATGTCTCCAGACCCTCCACATTTTATGCAGGTCTGCAAGACCATGCCAAGGACTGTGATCTCTCACCAGCACCCCCATGAGGGAGATGAATTCCCCTCATGTCTTTCTTTATTCTCTTTCTAGGTAAATTAACCAAAAGCAAGATTTCAGCTTCCTTTCTTGGGACGGAACACAATTATAAGAGGGACTTTCCCTAACAAATGCAATCAGTGCAACCTAGTTCTTTGTACCCTCAATGAATCCCAATAAACAATAAAAAATAAACAAAAAAAGAAAAAAGAAAGGAAGAAAATATTCTAAAGAAGAAGACAAAAGAAAAAGGAAATAAAAAGAAGACCTGACAGTGAAAGGGGGGAAAAACACTAATAACAGATTTAACACATGTTAGGAAAAGTAAGAAAGTTCACGTGCTTGTTATAAAAGATACTAGACCACTATTTTTTATGGCTGAGTAGTACTCCATGGTATGCAAATACCATGGTTTATTAATCCATTCATGGGTCAAAGAGAACTTGGATTGTTTCCACTTCTTTTCAATTGTAAATTGTGCTGCTGTAAACATTCAAGGGAAAGTGTCTTTTTATAATATATCTTTTGTTCCTTTGGTTAAATTCCCAGCAGTAGGATCACTAGATCAAATGGTAGTTCTACTTTCAGTACTTTGAGGAATCTCCATAGTACTTTACAAAGAAGTTGTACTAATTTGCAATCCTACCAATAGTGAGCAAGTATTTCTCTCTCTCCACATGGAACTGGGGACCATTCTTCTAAGTGAAGTATCACAGGAATGGAAAAACAAATAACACGCAGACTCCATACAAAACTGGGACTAGTCAATCAACTCTATGTGCACATATGGATGTAAAACTCAACAGAAATCAGGCAGGTGGGCTGGGAAGGTGGGGTTGGATAAATTCACATCTAACTAGTGCAATGTATAGATTTTGGGTGATGGATGCATTTATAACTTTGATTTAAAATATATAAAAGCAAATTATATACCAAACATATGTATCTTGGTAATATTCTGAAATAAAAAATAAATTATGCATCAACAAAGCTGCTAAAACATGAAGTAAACATCCATGTTAAAAGAAATACAGAAATATGTAATTGAAAAAAAAGGAAAGGAAGTTCAAGTAGCTTCTCCCTTCTCTCTTTGTCTAAATTGCTGTAGCTTCAGTGCTCAGAGCTGTGTCCCATGGTCACAAAGAGCAGTTCCTTTCCTCTTGGGATTTATAAATTGGGGAATACAACTTGATATTTGAGAATTAGTATGAGCTTGTCTGGGTTCAAGCATTGCCTCTACATTTATTTGCACATGACCTTGGAGAAGCCACACTGGCCTCTTCTCAACCTTGACCTTGGCTGTGTGCTTGGTGTGGATTTCTCCCCTTGCATCTTTCCTTCCTTCATTCATGACCCAATTCAAAGTTCTTCTCTTCCAAGAGGTCTTCTCCAAGCTACCATATCTAAAGCAGATCCTGGGGATGTTGCTAGACCTGTTAGGAAAGAATTTGTATTTCAGTTGTTCTCTTGGTCCTTTCTATGCTGCCTTGAAAGGAAGAGCATCTTCTTAATACTGTCCTCTGAGGAGCCACATGTTGGAAAGCCTTTTGTCTGGCCCACCTATTCTAATTTACTTTTGAAAGAGCAACACACACAGAGACTCACAAACACACACACACACACAGGCTTGTGTAACACAATGGTTTTCAACTCCTCCTGCTCACATAGCAAACTTTACAAATACTGATGCCTGGGCCCCACCCTCACTGATGTCAACTTAATTCGTTTGGGGTATGTTGTGGGTGATGGGATGTTTTGAAGGTCCCAAGTGATTCCACAATGCATGGCCACAGTGGAGAACCACTGATTCACTTGTTCTCAAATTCTGGTTTCCAGACAAGCAGCATTGGCACCACCAATGAACTTGTTAGAAATGCAAATTCACAGGCTCCACACTCCCTACCCCTGACTAGCAAATCAAAGGGTGTGGATGAGGTGGCCAGTGCATTTTAACAAACCCTCCTGGTGATGCTGGAAGTGTAAGATCCTGCTTACATGCTCAGATGTAAGATCCTCTGCACTAGAAAGATGGTCTGGCACCTTTGACAAGGGGGTCCTGCCATTTACAGAAATTTGTTACAATGGACAAGGAGTAAGTGAGACTTCTTGACCCCGGATATGCTGTGGAGCTAGAGAAAGAAAGCAGAGCTCATGCTGAGTTTCCCATTGCCCTGCCATGTTAAAACAGTCAACAAGTCTCATTCCATGCAGGGCAAGTTCAAGAGAGAGAGAAAAAAGCTCTCCCTTCAAAGCAAAGTGGCATCACAACCAATGTGGTACAAAGGAAAGGTCACTGCACAGGGGAAGAGGAGGCAGAGACTGGAAGAAGTGACAGTGGCCGCAGTGGAGAGCTCTGGAGGGGGTACATCCTCTGGGGTTTAAGATGTGGAGGGTTCAGGAGGGGGATGGGAACCTGTGGCTTCAGCCCACATGTCTGTCTCTTGCCCTCTGCTGGGAAAGACAAAGGGTTGGTGTGGATGTGAGTTAGGGCAGCCAAAATTAGGTTTTGGTGTCATGGTGTGACTTACCACAGCGTCTTTGCCATCCTTCCAACAGTCAGGGAATCAAACGGTGCAACAGGTAAGAAGTAGCACCTTGGAGGAGAAGCGGCAGGTTGCCAGAAGGTGGCTGACCTGCTGTGGCAAGCTGACCTGGGTTAGAACTGCAGGGCCACCACGACATTTTTGTGAATATAGCCAATTCACAGAGCTCATTTCAAATTCAATTCTTTCATCTGTAAATGGAGGGTAATAAAATCTACCATGTCGAGTCCCATGATCATTAAATATAATGCTTAGCACAAGGCCTGGCAGCTAGTAGGTCCCTCCAACAGAGTAGCTTCTGTGTTGTAATTATTACTGTTATTTAGCCAGTGAGTCAACAAATGTTTATTAGGTGTTTACTCTGTGCCAGATACTGGTGGAGTCTCTATAAATAAAATGGTGGAGAGCAGACACAATTCTTTCCTTTGGAAGCTAGTAGTCCTTCAAGAGAGACAGATACTAAATCAAGTAATCACACACATGTAAATATCTACAGGATGCCCCCAAAGCCACCCCCCTACAGTTCCCATACATAGGAAGAATGGGAAATTTTAGCTAAATGGACTTTTACGTATAAAATATTTGTTACAAAATTTTACAGAGACGAACATGTAGAGAATATTTTATAAATATTTTGCAAAATTTTGTAATAAATATTTTGTAAATAAAGGTACATTTAGCTACAATTTCCCATTTTCCCTAGGTATGGGATTTTAGGGGTGCCTTTTGGGACACCTGTATAATGAGTGATATAAAAGGTAGGGACGGGAAGGCGTGAGCATGGATAACAGGGAGTGGGGTCTAATTTGGGAGGAATGAGGCCTGAGTCTTGGAGGATTTCTTAGAAAGGTGTCATTTCAACTCACATCTGAGGGATAGATAGAACCCCAGTAAGCCTGGGGAAAAGCAAATCAGAACATTTTCCAAACAGTGTCAACAGTTTGTGCCAAAGTTCTTTGGCAAATTAGAAACATCAAGGAATTGAAAATGATCAATGGATTCTCAGTTCAGAAACCAAAAAGGAGTGCAGTTTAAGATTAATTTGGAGAGAAAGAAAAGGGAAAGAAACCCATTCTGTTGGTGGTGGTGGTAGTGATGGCAGAGAGAGAGAGTGTGTGTGTGTGGACTAACATGCTCCAGTCCAAAGTCCTGTGCCTGCTTTAACGCATGTCGTCAAGATTGGTGTCGAGCTACATAAAACCCTGAGGACACACTGAGGGCTGCAAGGCATCCCTGCTCACCCTCAGAGCTCATCCTGTCCGTGGTATTACAGGAGAAGAGAGCAGGGCCATGCCCTTTTCTACTTCCTCTCATGTGCGGGTTTCAGCAGTGTTCTTGGAGAGTGAGTTAACAAAGCACTCTGCGGGCTGTCCTCTTGCTGTGGCTGGGTTCTGGAAAACTCCAGATCTGGTAGCGAGATAAATTCAACTCTTATTGCTTTCCATACAAAGTTCTGAAGGCATTTACATATTTGGCCACTTGTACCTCTAGCGTCTGCAGTGGCTGGTGCTGGCCTGCCTGTTTTTTGTTTTTTTCTTTTTTTTCTAGACCATCTTTATTGCCAGTATTCACAGTTGCTGGAAGACTTTCCAGGATGCGGCGTGCATATGGCTTTTGATGGAAAAATGTCTCCCTTGGCACCTCCCTGTAGGAACCACATATATCAAAACCCAGCTCGCGGACCACCCTTCCAGCCAAACATTCATAAATGTCCAGGAGGAAAAGGAATTATGCAGGGAGACTGTACCTCTCAGTAAAATCTTGAGAGAGTTTCCATTTCATTTCTAATAAATCCTCTGTAAGTGAGTGCCATATAATACTTTCTTAAGAGGCAAATTTGCCTCCAAATCTTTTCCTGGATCGGGACTACAGAATCGTTTGTACTTGTCTGACACATCATAATCCATCTTTGGCTTGACAGTAGTTGATATGATTTCTTTTATTTCATTTATTATGTTACTGTTCAAGCTCATTTTTAATAAGTACACTTGCAGTGAATACAGCTTCTTCTTAAGATAAAACTCTAACACAAAGTTTAGCCTAAATGTCACGACTTGCCCTTACATTAGGACTTCTTCTTGAAGCATCTGTTCTGCATTTCTGGACTCTTTAAAACAGGCAAAAATTTAGGACAGTTGGCATAGCCTCGTGAGTAAGAACATAAACTTTGGAATTAAACAGGACTTGAGTTCAAATCCAAACCTCTCTGTGTGACCCAGGGCAAGAAACTTTACCTCTCAGTGGTGGCTTTTGTTTCTTCATCTATAGAATGGGGATAATTAGAGATAATAGTAAGAATTAAAAAAGGATAATGACTTGAAAGCTTAATGCAGGGCCTGGCACATCATATACACTCATTACCTTTTATTTTATTATTTCTTCATGCCATCTAATCTAATAATAGCCTCAGGTCCTTCGATCTAATTATAGTAATAGCTGCCATTTTTTGAGCACATACTATATGCTGTGAATTGCCAGCTGCTTTATGTGAATTATCTTATTTTCAATAACTCTGTAAAATAGAGGTGTTATGATCATTACCATTTTACAGATGAGGAAATTGAGAGGCAGGCACATTGAGTGCCTTACGCAGGGTCACATGAGCAGGCGAATTGCAGTATCCTTTATGCCTGGTCTGTGCTGAGGAAAGTCTGGGAAAGAGGCTGTCCAAAGCTCCTTTGTTAAGAATAGAACCGGAGTGAGCTCTTTATGATGCTCTGTGGTCCTTCTCAAGGGCACACAGTGCGTCTCAGATGTTGGAACTAAGGCTTGGCCACTAGACCAGGGCTGCCCCTGGAGGGTCATTTTATGATCCAGTGAAATATTGGAACGTGCCTAGAATCTCGACTCTGTCAAATCTGCGCTCAAATAGGCTAAAGAGGTGAATGACCTTGTTCAATTGTTTTAAGTGTTCTGAAGGCGGCCAGTTTCTGTATTTGTAAAATGGAGAAAGGAATGCTAACTAGCTCCCAGGGGCCTCCTGGGAGGCTGTGCATGTTGGCAGAGGTAGTTAAGCACACAGGTTCTGGAATCTGACTGCCTGAGGTTTACCCACTTGAGTAGCTATGTGACTATGGGGAAGTTACTTGATCTTTTAGCCTCAGTTGCTTGAGTTTTACCATTATGCTTACTAGAAATAGACCTGATGGCATTGTTACTATAACATCAGTGGACTAATTATGGCTGAAATGAGGGTCCAGAACATAGCTGTGTCTTTTTTCCTAATGTGAGGAATTCTCCATGTATGCCCCAGTTGCATGCTACCATACTCAGGGAATTTGATTTAAAGGGCCAAACTATAGCATTAATTAAGGTGGTTCTGTATAATGAGTATGAGGCCATCCAAGATTTCCAGCACCACACTTGGCAGCGTTAGTTACAAGATGGGATTCCCCAGGGGACAGGGATGTGGGTGAAGTGGCTTTCATGTTCTTGACCTTCTGCACAGCTCCCACAGAAAATGATTTAGAATTCAACCTATGATCCTTCTTAGAAAAACAAGAGTCTTGGGTGAATTCTCCACTCCATCAGAAGCCTGCAAACTGTTTTTGTAAAAGAGCAGATACAGGTAGACCAGATAGCCCCAACCTTCTTGGCACCAGAGACTGGTTTTGTGGAAGACAATTTTCCAGGCACCAGTGTGAGGAGTGGATCTGACAGGAGATGGAGCTCACGTGGTGATTCGCATGATGGGGAGCGGGTGTAAACACAAATGAAGCTTCACTCGCTCACCCGAGGCTCCCCTTCTGCTCCTGGCTCAGTGGCCTCAGTCACAGGCCACAGCCAGGCAGTGGTGCATGGCTCAGGGGTTGGGGACCTCAGAGGTAAACTTTCCCTTCTCAGAAATACTTGGCACTGAAAGTGTTTTGAATTTCAGATTTTTTTTCTGTTTTCACATTTTGAAGTATTTGCATCATACTTACTGATTTGGTATCTCAAATCTAAAATTCTCCAATAAACATTTCTTTGAACATTGGGTCAGTGTAAGAAAGTTTGATTTTGGAAGATTCACTTCATGGACTAAGAGGAAATGTGTTTAACTCTTCCAACAACTGTTCTCATTGAGAGCCAATGGTCCTTATTTTACATTTATATTTAAAAAGTAAAAAAAAAAAAATTCTTAGTTTACCCAGACTAACAAAAATAAAAAGCAGGCTGGGTTTGGTCTGTGTGGTTGTAGTGCGTCCCAGAGTATAGTGGTTAAGGGCACGGATTCTGGGGCCAGACCACCCAGGTTTGCACTCCAGATTTGTCAACTTTGTAGCTGGATAACCTTGGGCACGTTATTTAAACTCTCTGTATCTTAGTTTCTTCATTTCTAGTGGGGAAAGATGCCACTGGGGACTTGGGAGGGCTGGGGGTTAAATCAATAAACATGTCGAGCACTTGGAATGGTATTTTCTATAGGGTGAGTGCTGAGTGCCTGTATTATTATTGTCTTCCAGCTTTTTTCTGCTTCTCCCAGTTTTGGAAAACACCACCCCCTCTCCACATGTAGATTTCTACTTCTCTGGAGTCATGATGACCGTCTTTCTTTGATTCTCTTGTATTCAGATCATGTGGGGAACTTGTTAAAAAGGAAAATTCCTGGGCCCTTCCCCAGACTTGTTGAATCTTGGATTCTGGAAGTGACCCCTGAGATTGAGTATTTAATATTCTTTGCTGGTAGCTTCCATGAACATGAATTTCAGGGTCCACTGCCTAGCGAGTGCCTCATATCTTCCTGCTGATCCAGAGTCTCCACCAGAGACAAATGGGAAGGGAGGATACTAACCACTGAATTAATCTTACGTCCACTCCATCAGTGGCCCTACTGGAGTCTCGAAATCCAGTGGTTAAATATGTACTTCCCAATTTCCTCCAAGGCCAGGAAAGGAAGAAGTAACTGATTATTGGGGAAACCACACTTTGCCCCGTCCAGACTGTGTGGTTGGACCCAGGGGAACTAATTCCATGAAGAAAATGAACTTGGTTGAACCTTGTGGATTTGGAAATCACTGTGGAAAGACTGATCTTACAGTGGCCCAGACCTCCTTCCAGAACAGTAGGGCTTGAGAGATGCAGGAACACCTCCAGACTTCTTGAACCTCCACAATGAAAAGCAAGCACCCCAGTATGCAGCTTCTTGGGGGAAATCCTTGGGGGTTTTACTTTTACTAAAGGCAACAATTATCATTCATTTTTCAGCATGTGCAATAAAAGTCAATACACAGCGATGGGGTTTCATTTAAGTTAAAAACTTCAAAGAGTATCAAGTTGTCTTAAGAACAATTCAAAAGCATGAATCTATATTGAGTCCATCTTTTTTTTTTGGCCGAGGCTGGGTTTGAACCCTCAACCTCCAGCATATGGGGCCGGCGCCCTACTCCTTTGAGCCACAGGCGCTGCCCCCATATATTGAGTCCATCTTACTGAAGATAACTATAATTATCATTTTTTTCTGTGTCCTTCTAGAAATGTCTTAAGCAAATGCAGTATATAGTCACTAGAAATACATTTTTTATACTAATAGAATCATACAATATTTAATATTTATTCTAAGTGACTAGCTCTTTTGACTTAAATTACATTCTGCAACAAATGTTCACTTTTAATTCCAAATACTCACTTCCCTCACATTTAATCTTTCAGATATCCACCTTCTTCTTTCTTCCACTCTGAAGTGTCATTCTCTATGCCACTTAAAAATTAGTAATGGATGTTTATTATCATCATCTAAATAAGGATGAATGTCTATAGATAGAGATACATTTCTTAATATGCACAAATTCAAAGATAAAGCTCTCTACCTACTCTCTGAATCAATCTTATGTGACCTTAGGCTCTATCAGGGAAATCTTATTATCCCCTTGCTCTAGGGACATCTTCTAGAACAGCTGATGTGGCTGCCAAACCAAGAGGGGACGATGTGATTGCCTAATGATGTGTCCAACCACCTTGCCACCTGTGGGCCTCCCAGCTCAAATTTAGAAGTTTATAATGAAATTTGAAGAGCTATTAGGCAGGGTAAAAAGGCAGCAGTTTGCTTATAGAATCTATTCCATCCAGATTTAACTTTGGGGGAGTTAGTAGGAGAAATATCTCCACAGGAAAATAAGAGAACTTTCAGAAGAATGAAGACAAGTAGTTTGTAGCTGCCACCCGGCCTCCCTGATCGATGATGCAGAGGTAGCACTGTAGACGGAATGATTGATTTAAAAGGGAATGGCTGAAGCTCACTCAGGCAAACAGCAACTACCCATCTTTACTAAGATTCTTATATACCCCAAATAATCAGATAACAATATCCAAGAATAAAGAACACAAAAGGTAACAAAATCTTTCATAAACATACCTCATTTGCATTAATACAGTAAAACATGTACTCACCTTTTTAAACCAAGAATATTCTGTTTAGATATAAACAACAAAGGAGATAAACCACAAAACAAGATTTGGGGGAAATAAGTGGTTTAAATGCTTGATCCTTTAACAGACCATTGGGAGGCAGTTAATTGTCTTAAGGGAGAAGCCTGGAAAATCCCCAGATATACAGGTATCTGTTTGCAGACCTGCTTCCATGAAGCTCTGCCCTAAATCACTTTTACATGATTAGGTTCTAAGCCACATATGGAGTTCTATCCAGGATTTTCTCCTTTCTAACCCACAAAAGACTTCAAACTTTCCTTCACAAAATGGAACCATTTAAAGGTTTACTTATAGACTTTTCTCCTATACTGCTTCTGTGAGCTGGGGGAGAAAATCCTCCAAAACTCACATCTAGCCCAAGTACTAGAAATGTTCCTTCTCAGGGCTTCGTACCTCAAGGAGCACAAATGAGACTGATTGACCTTGCAAGGGTGCAGAGGACTGTGCCCCTTCAATAGTGGTGTCTGGATTTATAAGAAAAGAGGAAAAGTAGACTATTCAACCATGGACCTACAGGCCTGTATAGTTTTTCAGAAAAATTTGACAGTGGGCAAGTGAAATGAAGCTTCATGGGCACTTAGTAAAAAAGGAACCAGAATGAGGTCACCAAGCTGCCACCATCCCTCAGTGCCCTCAATGACCCCCATGTTCCCTCTCACTCTGGTGCAGTGGTCAGGCTGGAAGACCAGGAAAATGCTGTAAACACAGGGGATTGAGAATTCAGAAAAGGGTTTTACGAAGTTCCTTTTGACTGTAGGATGGTATTTTATCTGGTTGAGCTCATTCTCAGAGGGTGCCAACAAAGGCATGAATATCTGACCGGCCATAGACCACTAGTGGTATACCACAGGACTCACTAGGGTGTTTGTAGAAGCTTACAGAAGGCATACACTCAGGGAGGAGACCCCTGAGAGTTCTAGTCCTGGAGCCAGGAATACCAAAGTCCTAAACAGGCTGGGACAATGAACTACTTATTATATGACATGCACATTGTAATTGATACTGACCAGTAGGAACAATCAAAGTCTATTGGTAATGATGTAAAGAAATCAAGGGTGATGGAAGACCTAGGTAAAGGAAATAAGAGGAGCAAGTCTTTCTGTGCTGGGCAGGTGGTGTGGCAGAGACAATTTCCTGCAGGGTTCTTGATCTCCTGGTGACACTGGTTTGCAGTGAGCTTCATGGGAATGAAAGGAAAATCTCCAGATACTGTAGAAGCAATGCCTTCCATTGCTCTAGAGGAACAAGTAAATGACGAGCATCTTCCTTATTTTTAACCATCCAGCACCTGTGGCTCAGTGGGTAGAGCGCCAGCCCCATATACCAAGGGTGGCGAGTACGAACCCAGCCCTAGCCAAACTGCAACAAAAAAATAGCTGGGCATTGTGGCAGGCACCCTTAGTCCTAGCTACTCAGGAGGCTGAGGCAAGAGAATCGCCAAGTCCAGGAGTTGGAGGTTGCTGTGAGCTGTGACACCGCGGCACGCTACTGAGGGTAATAAAGTGAGACTCTGTCTCTAAAAAATATAAATAAATAAAAAACAACATCCTTCATAAGAGTTGTCTGGACAACTGAACCCAGAAGGCTGGGTGAGACTTTGGTACCCTCTGCACACTTGACCTTTTCTTTGATTCTCTTGAAATAATGATCTCCGAGTGTGTGACAGAATGGCTGACAGAGCCATTCTTTCAGCCCAACCTCACCAAGTATATATTCACCTTGGACCCAGCCTTGCAACTTGGACTGGACAAATAGAAATGTAGAAGAAACAGCTCTTGTCTATAAGGATCTCACAATCAAGCCAGTGGAAGAACATACCCTATATTTGCTAAATCTACATTTCAATGATTCCCTAGATCATGGATGTGAAAAGAAAGTGTTACAACCACATGAAGGAGGCATGTGAGAATCTGGCTCTGAGGATGAGAGTGACACACGTCTGCAGTCATGGGTGAAGATGCGCTGTGTGTTGTAAGGCCAGGAGATGCTGTGCGTACAGGCATGGCACAGGTGAAAGCGCCCAGTGAGGAGAGAGTGCACGCTGCCACAAGCACTGCTGTGACTGTGCTCAGCTACTTTATCAAAAAGGAATAAGGTCTGTACCACAAATTTCTGAAACTGAAAAAAGGCTTGTGGACCCTCCAGAACAAGCTCAAAACTCAGAGGTATAAAGCAGCCTTTTGTTTTTTTAATTCAGACAGAGTCTCACTTTGTCACCTTCAGTAGCGTGCCATAGTGTCATAGCTCACAGCAACCTCAAACTCTTGGCCTCAAGTGATTCTCTTATCTCAGCCTCCCTAGTAGCTGGGACTACAGGTGCCCACCACAACACATGGCTATTTTTTTTTCTTAGCAGACCCAGACTGGGTTCACACCCACCAGCCCTGGAGCATGTGGCCAGCACCCTAAACCACTGAGCTCTGGGCACCCCGTAAGTGAACTTTTTGAGACTGTCACTGTGTGACCACAGCAGCCGTTTTCAAAGTCACACAAACCTGGACTTGCATTCCAAATGTACCCCTTAGCGCTTGTATGATCTTGATCAAGAAGCATACTCACCAGGCTATCATGCCCTAATTTGAAGAATGGGGGTGGCAGGGCCACTCCATGTTGTATAACCCTGAAATCACTACACGTGATGCAGCTCCCAGGGCCAGAAGCCTACGATGTCGGGGAATGACAAGTGGCACAGCTGGAGGTGTGAGGTCCAGGAGGTGGGGTCGTGCCTTCTGATAAATCAGTCCTACTCTGTGAATCTCAGACACAACTTTGGGAATTTACAATGGAGGCAGCTACATCTTTCCTCTGTCCTCTGTAGATTGTTTCCTTTCTGCCCAGAAGACGGGCTTTTCCTTGTCCCTTATAGCAAGGGTGATCCATAAAGTCACAGACTTGATATTGCAGCCCAATTCCTAATTGCCAAGTCATGGAAGAAGCCCAGGTGCCCATCAACCCATGAATGAATTAATAAATTGTGGTGCATTTAACCATGGAATATTATGCAACCTTAAAGAAAGATGGAGACTTTACCTCTTTTATGTTTATGTGGATGGAACTGGAACATAGTCTTCTCAGTAAA
Source organism: Perodicticus potto (assembly GCA_963574655.1). Taxonomy (NCBI): domain Eukaryota; kingdom Metazoa; phylum Chordata; class Mammalia; order Primates; family Lorisidae; genus Perodicticus; species Perodicticus potto. The sequence goes on from CAUYRH010108655.1 coordinate 76,014, forward strand.
GTATCTCAAGAATGGAAGAAAAAGTATCCAATGTACTCAGTACTATTACGAAACCAATATATAATCACCCACACTTTCATTTGAAAGATGAAATACAACTATAGCCCAGGATGAAAGAGAGAAGAGGAGGGGGAGTGGAGGGGAGAAGTGAGGTTGGATGGAGGGAGGGTAATCGGTGGGACCTTGCCTATGGTGCATATTGTGAGGGGTACATGTCAAATCTATCAAGTGTAGAGTACAAATGTCTTAACACAATAATTAAGTGAGGTGAAGGCTGTGTTAGCCAGTTGGATGTAAGTATTTCACATTGTATATAAAATCAGCACATCGTACCCCATAAATGCATTAAGATATACAGCGATGATTTAACAAAAAAATTTTATAAAAAGAGATGTTGAACTCCCTGTGAGCAGAAGTGGCCAAGCAGAAACTGGACTGTGGAGCTCCCTGCCCTACACACTAGCAGGACTTGGACTTTTGGTGTCTGTCTTCTCCCAGTGCCAGGATCCTGTGACTCTGCCTCCCCTGGGTTTCTCTAGCCTCCCTTATTTCCAGGTTGAGTTGTGATAAAATTCCTGGTGCCCACAGCGTGGTCCAGTTCTCCCCCGTTTGTACCTCTAATAATGCTCTTCAGAGTCAAGTGGAGGCTGCCAAGGGAAGGTCAGACACGCCAGCACACCCCTCCAGCGTCCCTCCCCAGTGGGTGTGCCACAGCAGGTTGGAAGAGACATGATCTCGCCACGGGGCCTTCCCCAAATGCACCCCAGAACACGATGGGGCAGCACTCAGCTCCACTTACCATGTTCCAGCAGCTTCTTCCCTACTAGGCTGCCATATGTTCAGGATCTTTCTATTGCCAGATGTATGTCAAAGTTTTCCTTTTTAAAAGGTAATTTTCCCCAGAATTCATTGGCATCCTACTATGCTGCTTCTTGGCTGCAGATATGGCTTTTCTGCCATTTGGACCCAAAATAGAAACTGCACGCAACCTTGACAGTAATCATGACCAAGGAGAGAGAACGCACATCTATTTATAAGACACCTGAAGGTGAGTTCTTTTGTGCTGTGGCATGAAGAACCTCCGCAGAGGGGGAAATATCAGCCTAAAGTGATAAAATCACAAGTAGGTGATAAATACTGAAGTCTTGGATGTTATGGATAAAGTTTCCACGTATTACTGTCGGTTTATAAGAATTCGAGATAGTCATAAATTAGAGTTTTGTTTGAGAGTCACACACGGTTTTCTTATTCTTTATTCCTGTTGATGTTCAGTGCAGGGTGAGGTCCTGATCTGACACTTACAGCCGGACCCAGGCCTGTGTCCCTGTGGATCCACCTGCTGAGGAGATGGCAGAACTCTCAAGAATTGTATTGACCAAAAGCATAGTGATTCACAAATATGTCTTTGGCATCTAGAAAGCACTTCTTGGAATGGAAATCACATCCATGTTTAAAAATGTTACTCATTCTCATTTGAAGAGTTTGGACAAACAGTTTTGCTGTCCTTTCCAGTCCTGGAAGTTGAGATGGAAGCCCTGATGGACTTAACAGGTAACAGCCAGAGCATCTCTGAGAACAGGAGCATCCACATGCTCCTGAATACTGATGTTCTTCTCTCCCCTAAAGAAGCTGGGTTCGTCTTTATTTTCTGCTACCAGACCAAGGCCGCTACAGTTTAGGGTTAATTCTATGTAACCCGGGTCATTTGTTCAAGTGAAGCCAGATGGTCAAACCCACTGCTTGTTCAACTCTTGAAGAAAATTAGCCAGGCGTTGTGACGGGAGTGTGTAGTCCTACAGGCCGGAGGATGGCTTGAGCCCAAGAGTTTGATGTTGCTGTGAGCTAGGATGATGCCACAGCACTCTTCCCAGGGTGAAAAAGTAAGACTCTGCATAAATAAATAAATAAATATATATATCTTCAAGAAAAAAGTACAGCAGGGCACTCTCAGGTTCCCCTGGAAAATTCACAGTTCTGAGACTCTTGCTGCCAAACTCAAGTTCCTTTAAGAGAGCCCTTGGCCTCTAGCAAGAATTCAGCCCTTAGGATCGTGTCAACCCCTCTCACAGGCACACTGTCTCTGCCGAGAATTGTGCTAGAGACTCATTTGGGGGCTTGCGGGCAGGGTCCGGTTGCCAGCTGGTGTTGGGTTAGAGTTTTCCCTCCAGAGTAATCAATTATAGTTTCCCAAGATGAGCTTGTGATGCTGCCAGCACAGTGGGTTGGAGAACCTGGGAGCTGGAGCTCTTTCCCAGATGTAGGGGGTCATCCCACGAACATGTGCTGATGCTGCCCTGAAAGACACAGGGAAGAAAGAGTGACAATTGCAAGTAGGTCTTAGATTTTATGAAAAACTTGAAACCAGGCAGCAGTGATATCATCTACAAATTGTTGTCAGCTGGCTAATGTGGAAGAAGAACTCATAGACAGATTTCTAGGGGCCAGTAAAAGAAACGGGTCTTGGGTGTAATCCTTCCCGATTCCCTAATTAATAGGCAATAGCTTTGACGGAGAAACTTTTCTGTGCAAAAGACGATACCACTGCAGGAAGATGCAGAGAGAACCACCCAGACTCTTGCCTCAAGGAATTTGCAGGACTTGATTAACATTCTAAGAAAATATACAGCAACTAACATACAATAATAAAATGAGGTGACATATGACAATGATAATAGCTTGTTTTCCTTTCCTTTCTTATTTTTTCTTGAGTCAGGTACATTGCTGAGACTTTAGACACACGATTTCTATTAATTATTTTAAAAAACACTACGTGGTAGACACTATTATAATTTCCTTGTTACAAATGAAGAAACCAAGTTTTGGAGCCGTGCTGGAACTGGGGGAAGCAAGTGAGACTCTTGAGGTGGGTGTAGAATTGAAGGAGTCATCATTAAAAACATCAGTGATCAAGATTTACTTTTTGAAGTTTTCTTTTCAAAAATGTATCTATACATAATATTTTGAACCATGAATACAGTTCATGAACTAGACAATATAAAAAAGGACTACAATGAAAAGTCTTCTCTCCAACAACAACAAAAAAGTAGTTAATTGTTACTTCTGAATGAACGCTTACACACTGTCGGTGAGACTGCAAATTAGGACAACCTCTATGAAAAGTGGTAATCAAGATATTTAAAACATTAGCAGTAATGCAAAAATAATCACCAACTAGCAAAATATCAAAATAATAAAGACAGGACAGGCACTGCTGGTTTTTATTTTTTTTTCTTTTGCCCCAGGCTCCAGGCTGGCTTGGCATGATATTGGTTCACGGCAATGATTAGAAGGCTTTCTAAAGCTCATGTGTCAGTCTGTGGTACACTTGACCGAAGAGATTTGATTTTATAGCTTGAACTTTCAACCAGTGTGCTCCAAATGGGAAGGCCAAGGGTTGAGCCTTGCTAATGTGGGTCCTGGGCCGGAGTCGTCAGGGAAAGCCTCTCTTACCCAGATCTGCAAATGGGTTAAGACAGAGCAGATGTGCAGAGTCAGGAGAATAGCGGCAGCAGGCCAGGTCCCATCCTCTGGAGAAGAGAATGAAGCCAGGCTTGGGTAAGAGGATTGTGCAATTCTGGGATTGAAAGGCTGTCGTGGGGAGCAAGAGAACAGCAGCTGAGTAGGCAAGTGGGAGTCAGGATTGGATGCACCCCCGACTTAGAAAAGGCCTTTTATGAATGCCTAGACAAATGCTGTGCTGATGAGCAAGCTGCTCCACGGAATGGCCCAAGGACGAGATAGACTGGCGTCTTAGACCACAGAGTCTTGGCTCAAAATCACTCCGGATTGGCAATCTGTAAAACCAGGACTTGCCACTGACAATGACCACACCATACTTTCCTGTCTCCAGAGAGAGGATGATTGCCTTATTCACTTACATAATTCTGCCCACACCCCTACTCCCACAAATATTTGGCCCCTGGAATGGGACAGGGTGGGTTGATAACTCCCTGGGGACAGGGCGGACCTTGGCTTATAGACAGAAAAGATTTCTTTCTGTTGAACCTCCGATGGCTTGGTAGGAGGATTTCTCCAGTTAGAGCTCCTTGCCTCCTTTTCCTTTTGTTTTTAACAGCCTCGGGCATTCAGGGGCACTCAATCAACTGGGCTCATATTCAGAGGGGTGAACATTATTGCCCAGAAGCCAATAACAGACACAGTGAGGAGATGCAGGCCGGGGATGAGGGTAGAAGATGGATTTTCAATGGGGGAAATATGGAATTTCACTTAGAAGCTGGTGGAATGCAAAAGCTGTTGGCATTCCACAGCAGAGAGCAGCCCAGTGAGTCCTTCCTAAACGGCCTTACATCACTGCCTGTGGCGGTAATGGCGGTAATGCAAGAGATGTCTCCCCAGATACCCAGGTAATAGAGAAAACATGTTATACCGATTTCAAGGGGGATTCCCCTAGCAGCCCTGGAGACACGAGGCTCAAATTTTCTTCTCTTCTCACTAGTCCAGTGACCTTCACAAAATAGGTGTACTCAGTGACAAACATGGTCCTTTGTATCACCAGACATCACAATCCTCAATCAGACGTGAAATGCTGGAGGCCTCTCTCCCTGTGACTCCACCTCCCACACGTAAAAGCTTAGGCATGGAGCCAGCTGACTTGCCTGGCCATTGGCACCTTGAAATGGAAGTAAATCTCTGCTCTTCTGATTTATTATTTCCTTTTCTTCGAAGAGGAGGGAAGGCAGCAAGGTTTGAAGTATTTAAGCAGTTAGTCACTGTACAAATACATCTCTTGTCTCACCCCCCAATTCAGAGGAATAATATTTTTCCCCCTGAGTTATATAAGGCATGATAGAAAGCATTTCAGAACCCTGTCTGCCTCAGGAACAATTTCTTATGGTAAATCTCTAGGAAATCTTTCACAGTTTCTAAAATAAGTGCCCAGGCTTTAGAAATAGGTCCTACCATGTAAGCAAGCGCTATTTCACTCACGTGCCAACCTTGGCATCCATCCCTCTCTTTCCATCACCCCTCTACTTTCAGCTCCAATGGAATTCCATCCCAATTACAGGTGCAGCTGTGTGTGTTTGTGTTAAGTACAGCTATGTCTCAGACCTGGATTTTTTTTTTTTTATATTAAACTCAATGGTAGGTCAAAAATCAAAACACCACAGAAATGAGGTTCCATTTAATGTAAACTGAACAATTTCACAATTAGCCGAAGGACTGAACTCATTCCCAGCTGGAAATTCCCTAACGGGCATTGTCTTAGCTAAACAAGGCAGCTGGTAATGACATTAATCCCTTGAAGTTTTGTCGACACTTGTGCTTATGTGTGAGTTAGCACATTGGAACCAAAACCAGTCAGTGTGTCTTCAACTTACTCCTGCCTACGGTTGGACAATGGAGACTGAGGTGTTATCTGCTCCTGGTTTCCACCAGGTTCCAGGTTCTGGGGCACAGACCACGGCACATTAGCCTGCAATAGTAGAGACAGCCGAGACTGGCCTGAATATTCCCCTCTCTGCTCCTTCTCTTCTCTCATTTGGCCCTTAAACAATTTGTTCATTCCAGGCTTTAAATTCATCTGTTTCTCATGAGCTGATCTCAACATATCTTCGGTCTCTGGATCTCAGAATCCAAACCTATGATAGGTGGGTGGTGGCTCACAGCTTTCATGTACTCTCTGCCCTCCACCTCTTGATATGATCAGCTTCCAATTGCCAACCTGATTGTGTGTGCAGGGCCTTTTCTCAGACTTTCTTCTTGCTCCTGGGAATGCCAATTCCTATCACAAAAGATCAGTCATCCCCTTGATGAAACTAAAAAGCTTCTGCACGGCCAAGAACATAGTAAATATAGCAAGCAGACAGCCCTCAGAATGGAAGAAAATATTTGCAGATTATGCCTCTGACAAAGGTTTAATAACCAGAATCCACAGAGAACTCAAACATATTAGCAAGAAAAGAACAAGTGATCCCATCTCAGGATGGGCAAAGGATCTGAAGAGAAACTTCTCTAAAGAAGACAGGCACACGGCCTACAGACACATGAAAACATGCTCACTATCCTTAATCATCAGAGAAATGCAAATCAAAACGACCTTGAGATATCATCTAACTCCAGTAAGATTAGCCCACATAACAAAATCCCAAACCCAGAGATGTTGGCGTGGATGTGGAGAAAAGGGAACACTTCTACATTGCTGGTGTGAATGCAAACTAATACGTTCCTTTTGGAAAGATGTTTGTAGAATACTCAGAGATCTAAAAATAGACCTGCCATTTGATCCTATAATTCCTTTACTTGGCATATACCCAGAAGACCAAAAATCACATTACAAGAAAGGTATCTGTGCCAGATTGTTTATTGAAGCCCAATTCATAATTGCTAAGTCAGGGAAGAAGCCCAAGTGCCCATCAATCCACAAATGAATTAATAAATTGTGGTACATGTATACCATGGAATATTATGCAGCCTTAAAGAAAGATGAAGAGTTTACATCTTTAATATTTAAATGGATGGAGCTAGAACATACTCTTCTTAGCAAAGTATCTCAAGAATGGAAGAAAAAGTATCCAATGTATACTGCCCTATTATGAAGCTAATTTATAGCTTTCATATGAAGGCTATAACCCAATTATAGCACAAAAAGACAGGGAAAGGGGTAAGGGAGGGAAAGGGAAGGGAAAGGTGGGTGGAGAGAGGGTAAATGGTGGGATCACACTTATGGTGCATTTTAGAAGGGACAGGTGAAACCTACTAAATGCAGAACACAAATGTTTTCACACAATAACCAAGAAAATCCCATGAAGGTTATATGGAAGAGTTGGATGAAAATATTTCAGATTGTATATGAAGCCCGCACACTGTAACCCATGATTGCACTGATGTACACAGTTATGATTTAATAAAAATTTTAAAAAAGTAAATAAAGCATTTAACTAGTCTCCTTGCTTTTGCCCTTGCCCCCGAATTGAAAGGAGGGTAAACCAGAGACATAAAACTAAAGACATGATACTCCCCTGCTCAAAATACACCTTCTAGGTAAAAGCCAACATTGGCCTACAAATCCTTAAAGTAATCAACCCCATTTCTTCTTTGATCAAAGTGCTTGCTTCTCTACCCACACCTCACTCTGCTTTCTCAATCACAGTAGCTACGGACAAAACTGCCTCCTGATCTTTGTTCTTTCTTTGCCTACTGTCTGGCCAGTTTTTCCCACAGAGTATGATTCACCAACTGCTCCTTCACGTCTTTAAATAAACACAACATAAAAGGAAGCTTTCTATAGCCATTTTGTTTCACTGTTTTAAAATTACAGCTGCCCAGTCCTCACTGCCCTGCCTGTCTTTACTCCCTTCCATGATTTATTTTCCTGCACAGACTTATCTTCACTAGACTACGTATTATCTTGATGTTTTTGTGAATGGAGTGTGTCTTTATTTTCCAATTAGAACTTAAGATTTATAAAACAAGATATTTGATTTGTTCTCTGAACAATTCAAGAATAGTGTCTGACACATTCCAAGTGCTCAGTGTAACTGTGTTGAATGAGTATTTGATGAACAAATAAATGAGCAGTCCCAGAAAAAATTGGAATCATGATGTTTTTACTTTAAACAAATTCCATTCCTATATTTTATATTTTTAGAGTTTTGGCAAAAATACCATGTTTCCTTCTTAAGTTCTATTTTTTCCTGTTTCTTGTGTTATAATAAAATGTCTATGATAGTCATATACTGGGAAAGAAATTGGAAAATAGAGTGATCTGATATATTATCTGAATATTATAATATTATCTGAATATTATAATTTGTGGTTTTCTTTCTGTCTTTGAATAATATGTGATGTTAAAATGCCACAACAGAAACTTTTTCTTTTTATGATAGGAGTATGATTTCTATTTTTTATAATTTTGTTGAATGGGTATGATTGAGAACTCATGTGAAGGGTATGGAATGTGAATAAGAAAATAAAATCATAAGTTCAGTTGACTGACAATGTTCATTTCAGTGTAGCTTTGAAAAAGGCAGATAACAGCTGATTACAAAAATTGAAACTCTCCATGGTGGGAAATGTTCATGAATTCTCTGTCATTTTGCTCAAAAGTCACACTTACAGTGCATCTTACAAGGGTACAAGTGAAAATTACTAAATGTAGAATACAAATGTCTTCATATACTGATTAAAAGGCCTTGAAGGCTATGTTAAATAGTTCAATGAAAATATTTCAGATTGTATATGAAGTCAGCATATTGTGCCCCATGATTTCACCAATGTACACAATTATGATTTAATAAAAATTTAAAAAAAAATCAAAAATTCAATAAATGGGCTTAATGGCAGATTTAAAACTCTAAAAGAAAAATATTAGTGTACTTACAGACAAAGCAGTAGAAAATATGCACAGTCTGGTGAGAGAAAAAAAATACTGAAATAAAAACAAAGAAACAGCCTCACAGAAATTTAGGGTGATATTAAGAGGTTGAACTTGTTTATAGCTGGAATGAAAGAAGAGAACTGACAGTTACTAAAATCATGACCTGAATATTTCCCAGAAAAAAAAATTAAACAACTTACCTGAGATGTTGAAGAATCCCTGAGCCAAACAAATGGAAAGAAAATCACTCCTACATACTAGAGTCAAATATCTAAAATACAATAACTAAGAAAAAAATCTTAAAATAAGCAAGAGGCGAAGATATTACAGATGGATGGGGGAAGAATATAAAACAAAATGACTTCTCATCAGAAAAAAATAAAGCCAGAAGATAATGAAATAATAGCATCAAGTACTAAAAAAAATGGCAAAACTATCAAACTAGAATTCTATATTCTCCCAAGATATTCCTAACAAATGAAGATAGATTAAAGACTCCTTTTGGTAAACATAGGCTGAGAATTTCTCACCAGTTTGGTTTTTGTTAATATATGAAAAAACTAGATTGAGCATTCCAAAATTTTTTCTTATAAAGGTAAACACGCACCCACCCTATGACTATAACTAACCAATTCTACTCCTAGGAATTTATCTGGCAGTAATGAAAATGTGTTTTCACCCAAAAACTTGTATGTTTGCAGGCGCTTCAATCATAATGCAAAGGTAGAAAGAACCTGCATGTTGATATCAAGGGTAGATCTGACAAGTTGTGCTGTACTCACCCAAGGGCAGATGGCCAGTGGTGTGCTGCAGCTCATTCACGCTGGGTCACAGGAATGCACTTGGAATTTTCCGGAATATTTCAAAATGACTGAGGACATATTAGTAGCTTATAATTGGCTGCCCTCGGAGTATTTAGAGCATGAAAACAAATACCACTATTTAGAGTTTTTGTTTGTCTGTTTCAAAGCCAGTTGTTAAATCTTTATCAGCAAATCACTGAATACAACTCAAAAATAAAAAGGAGCAAATTACTAATATCCTAACAACATGGCTAAATCTCAAAACCATTTTGCTGAGCAAATGAAGCCAGCCACAAATGAGTAGATATTTTGTTAATTCTGTATTTACATAAGAAGCTCTGGAACAGAAAAGAACAAAACAAAATCTCACTAATTTATAGTCATAAAAATAAAACTGATTATCTGTGGAAGTGGTTTAGAAATTTTCCAGGATTATAGAAATATGCTATTTTTGATATAGATAGCTATTACACAGCATATGAATTTGTCAAAACTTCTTGAATAGAACACCAAATATCTAAGAATTTTGTCATACATGGTCTGACAATTAAGTTCATGAACTCATCCTAGAAAAAGTGCTTTGAAGGGTGAACTAGGCTGGAGTCAGTTCACAGCTACCCAAGGGAAGGACTTCAGAGTGGGCCGTAGTGATATTCAGCGATGAGGTTGTAGCACTTTTCCTAGGATTAGTTCACAAATGTTAATTGTCAGACCTCATATGTAAATTATGACTCAGTAAAAATATAATACCCTACATCAAACATTGGAACTCAATAAAAGACAAATAAAACAGATAAATAATGTACAACAGCACAAAGACAGTGATTTACTTACGAAGTAACACTCTACTGCTGCTAACCTCTGCTTGCTGTACTCCACCACTACTATATTGGACAAGGGAAATCACTCCTCAATCACTTTGGCCTGGATTTCCTCAAATAAATTAGTAAATTTATGGGTCAATATGCCAGCTGACCTATATGATACCTTTATCAACACATAAATGGGTTTTTGAATGAAATAGTTTTCCTTTGTTTTTTTTTTCACTGTGCCATCTTTTAGTCCAAACTTAGCGTAATATAAAACATGCTTATAACAGCTACCCTTCAAAGTCATCTAAAATGAGAAGGTGCAACTATGGGAAAATCTAGTCTTTTTTTTTTTCTTTTCCTTTCCATTAATCAATTTGTTTGTAGTACCTCTCGTTAAAATTCAAATCAAAACAAAGTTTTCCTTTCTCCTGTCTCATAACACAAAGTTCAGACCTCAAACCAGCATTTATTTTACTCTGCTCTGTTTTATGAGCACTTTATAGCTCATTTTAAATCCCTATCAAATTAGTTGCACCTTCAGGGGAAGGACTCTCCCTGTCACCCTTGTTTCTCTAAGCACATACATAACAGACATGTTTATACAGGATTTAGGTTCTCCTAAATGTCTGATAAATTGACTTTGCTTATTTACAGAACAATTATATATTCTTACATCATCAAAATTCCTGCATAGCAAATCTTCGGCCATCATTTTACAAGGCATCAAATCATGTTAAGCTTATGAAATAGATCACGAACTTCTGCTCCCTTTGAACTGCACTCTGCTGAACCTTCACCTTTCTCAGATGTCAGCAACAAAATGGACAGACCATTCTCTCAGAGGAATTAGGAAAAAGAAAGGAGAAAAGAAACTATTGACTAACTTTTTCTGAGAAAGTGCTGTGTGCCAGACAGCAACTACTTGCCTTTGCCTATTACATTTTCAAAACAAGATTGTTAGTAGTTGAATTTTGCTGCAAAGAAAACTGCATTTTAGATAGATAATCTCTTGATCAAGATTACAAAGCTGATAGGGCCCAAACCACTTCTAACTCTAAACTCATATTCTTTCCTTCAAAAGAATGAACTTTACAGAAAGGTACAGATGATAGTCAGTTCCACTGACTGCATTTACACTACTAATAGCACTCAGGAAGAAAATATGGGTAGAAAAGTCCAGGAAGCTTATTTGCCTGTGATAACTGAAGAAATATACAGAAGAGAATGCAGCCATGCAGACTCAATAATAACATATTTCATCTGTGATCTATACAACGTATGTCCAAGAAACTTAATTTGTCTCATTCATACGGTTCAGCTTCCTGTTTTCATTGACATTTGGAACTACCATTTAATTTTATATATTTCTATCACTTTCCTAGCAATTATGTTGTTAGTGAACAAAATCATTTCATCCAATAAAGTCATTGAAATTGTATATCAAAAGCTCTGAACTCAGTGAAATGATCAGGATAATTTATACATACACATAAGATTAGATTGAATAATAAAAAAAAATGCATTGTCAATAAAAATACTGATGTTTGTCAAGTTTCATAAATGTCACAATAAAAATCGGATGACACTAGCTTATATGAAAAGATAATAGCATTCACTTTCAGACAAGTGAAGAGAATTATATAATAATTTTTCAAATTAAAAACGTGTGATAAAAGATTAGAGTGGATTCAAACTGGTATGTTGAGGGTTACTCACTGCCTTCATTGAGAGAACAGAACAGAACACAGGAGGCTGGGTAAATTCTAAAGAAGTTTACCCAAGGGTACAAGTGAAAATTACTAAATGTAGAATATAAATGTCTTCATATAGTGATTAAAAGGCCATGAAGGCTATGTCAATGAAAATATTTCAGATTATATATGAAGTCTGCACATTGTGCCCCATGATTGCACCAATGTACACAATTATGATTCAATAAAAATTAAAAAAAAAAAAAAAGACGTTTACTGGGGTCTGAATTCCACAGCTTAGGAAGTTCTAAGTCAAGAAGCCGCGTCTGTCGAGAGCCTGCTGGCAGTGTCATGTCAGGTATCACAGGGTTACAGGCACGAGAGACAGCAAGAGATGGCTGAATTCACTTTTAAGACAAACCCATTCTTAACAATAAGTAACCTGCTCCCATGGTAACAATGTAATCTTCTCCTGAAGTAAGCGCACTCAGGTCTTAGTCACCTCTTAAAGGTCCCACCTCTCAGCAGTTGCATTGGGGACTGAGATGCCAGCACATCTTCTTTGGGGGACATATTCAAAACATAGGAGCCACTATATTTAAGATGTTAAATGCTATCAATTCTTTGGAAATTTCTTAGTGTCTACCTTTAAATAGATACTTAAATATTTATGACACTCAAAATATTTCATATCATGCTGTTCAGTATGAAGAATGGGTCTGAGTAGCAAATTTCCTTAACATTTGCATGTCAGTAAAATGTTTGATTTCTCTATCACAAATGAAACTCAATTTAACAGGACACAGGATCCTGAGCTGAAAATTGTTTTGTTTAAGAAGATTAAATAGGAATGCAAAAGAAAATTATCCAATGTATTCAATACTAATATGAAACCAATATATAAACAACAACATGCCCACAAAAAATAAAAACACAAGTATAGTCTGGGGGGAGGGGAGAAGAGGAGGAGAAGGGAGGAGGGAGGGTGATTGGCCGGATCCCACCTAATGTGGACAATGTGAGGATGTTCAGCCCACCCCCTGGGTGAAGGGGTCAACTACAAATTGAATTTTACCTTAGAAACAAAAACGATGTAACATAAACGTTTGTACCCTCATCTTAATTCCAAAAAAAAATTCATATCAATTCTCACCTTATTCATCTTCTTTGGAATTTTCCAATAATCTCTAATGGAATTCCTTAAATTATAACTTACCTTTATTACACATTTATTATACATTAGGCATATTCTAAGTGTTTTCCATGGATTAACTCATTTAATCCTCATGACAATGTTATGAAGGAGTTTCTATTGTACTCATTTTACAGAGGAGGGAACTGAGAGGTTCACAGAGGTTATTTGCCCCAGATTATACAGCTAGTAAGCTAAGTGTCAAACCAAGGTCCGTATGATCTGGGCTGATTAATAATTGATAAAGAGACTGTGTGCTTCCAATTTAGGAGATCTGAGTTTGTGAGGATGGACAGCTGAGAATTTCTGTTCCTGACAAATTCCCAAGTGCTGGTCCAAGACCACACTTTGAGAACCCCCAGTGCACTGTAACCACTAACTTACCCAACTCTTCCATAGAAATTGGTTTTCTCTTGAGTAACCCTGCATTTAACTGTTTATTAAAACAGAACTAATTATTTCCATTTTGAACTAACACGTTTTAAAAATTAATTTATTTTTAATTGACAAGTAATTGTGTATATTTATGAAATCTAGTATGATGCTTTGATCTATGAATTTGCTGCAAAAAAAAATTTGTTCAAACTAATTGACAAACCCATCACCTCAACAACTTATTTTTTTGTGGTGAGGATGTTAAAAATATCTTATTAATGTTTTCATATACGTTATAATTAATTGTGGTCACCATGCAGAACCATATAGGTTACTAAAATTTTCTTTTTCTTTTTTTTTTTTGACACAGAATCTCACTTTGTCACCCTCGGTGGAGTGATATGACATCATAGCTCACAGCAACCTCCAGCTCTTGGGCTTAGACGATTCTCTTGCCTCAGCCTCCTGAGTAGCTGGGACTATAGGCACCCGCCAAATGCCTGGCTATATTTTTGTTGCTGTTTGGCCAGAGCGGGTTTGAACCTGCCTCCCTCAGTATATGGGGATGGCGCCCTACCCACGGAGCCCACAGGTGCTGTCCACTAAACTTTTCTAAGTGACTTTTTTTAGCACATTCACTGCCACACTAGAAAAAAGAAATTCTTAGGGCCATGGTGTTTTATTAAAGAAATAGAATAAAAATTTTGAAAACAAAATGATCCTTTCTATACATAATGATAATTTTTATTTTCTGGAACTCATGGAACTAGAATCATTTTTTTATATAATTTTCACGATTTACCCTCTATGAATTCCAGATGTCCCACCTTTTTATCAGCATTTGTTATAATTAGACATTTTAGTGTTTTCTTTATTTTAGCTATTCTAAAAAGCGTGCAGTGCTTTATAATTTGGGTTAAAATTTACATTTCCCCAATGACAAATGATGTTGAGCATATTTTTGTACATTTATTTATCATCTATATACTTGTATCTTCTTTCGTGAAATAGCTGCTCAAATCCTTTTGTTCATTTCTTTTCTTATTATTGAATTTTAAGTGTTTTTTATACATTCTGGATACAGGTCCTTTATCAGATTATGTTTTGCAAATATTTTCTGTTCAACTGTGGCTTGTCTTTTCATTCTCCTAATATTGTCTTTCACTGAGTGCAAGTCTCTTTTGTCTTTTGGGGTTTTTTTATTTTGACAGAGTCTGACTTATAGTTTTCTTTCATAGATCACGCTTTTGGTGTCCTATCCAAAAAATACTCTATGAATAACTCAATGTCATCACATTTTCTCCTATGTTTCATAGTAGAACTTCTATTTTTTAATATTTCTCATGTAGGTCCATGATCTCTTTTGAATTAATTTTTGTATAGGCATAAGGCAAATATTGAGACTTTTTTTTTCCCCATGTGGGTTTTAATGATTCTAGCAACAAGTATTAAAAACACTATCCTTGTTAAAAATCAGTTGATGTATGTACATAGGTCTGTCTCTGAGATAGCTATTCTCTACCATTGATTTATTCATTTGTCAAGACCACATTGTCTTGTTTGCTGTCACTTATATTTTAAAATTAGGTAACATAAGTCCTCCATTTTATTCTTTTTTTTCAGAAATATTTTGTAGTTCCTTGTTTTTCTATATAAATGTTAACATCAGTTTATCAATACCTAAAAAATAATGCTTCCTGGGATTTTCAATAGGATTGCCTGAATCAATAGACCAAGTTGGGGGGAATTAACTTCTGAGAAATATTAACTTTTTAAATCCATAAACATAATATTTCTCTCTGTTTATTTAGATCGTTGAATTATTTCTTCAGTGTTTTATAATTTTCAACCTGCAGATACTGCACTCATTTTGTTATATTTATAACTAAACATTTCTTTTGTAATGTGTAAGTTATTTTTAAATTTTAATTTTCAATTTTTGACTGTGTATAGGAATATGATTAACTTTTGTGCATTAACCTTTTGTCCTGTGTCTTATTATATTTACCTATTAAATCTCATAGCCTCTTTGTGGATTTCGGGCAATTTTCTAATTAAGTAATTATTTAATCTGTAGATTGAAGCAGTCATATTTCTTTCTTTCTAATGATTGCTTTTTTTTCTTTTTGCTTTGTTTTACTACACAGGCTAGTAAATCCAATATAATGTTGAATATGGGTCAAGAGAGAGCATATTTCTCCAACTTTCTAGTCTTAAGGAAAAACAGCCTCTCACCATGATGTATAATATTGATGTATTTTTTCCCAAAAATTCCTGTTATTACTTTAAAGAGTTCTAGTCTTAGTTTACTGAGTCTTTATTCACAAAAGTTCTGAATTTTTATTTATTTATTTATTTATTTATTTATTTACTTAGACAGAGTCTCACTCTGTCATCCTAGGTAGAGTGCTGGGTGTCACAGTTCATAGCAATCTCAGACTCCTGGGTTCAAGTGATTCTCTTGCCTCAGCCTCCTAAGTAGCTGGGACTACAGGTGTCTGCCACCAAGCCCGGCTAGTTTTTCTATTTTTAGGAGACAGAATCTCACTACCTAGTGCTGAAACTGTTCTCAGATTCCTGAGCTTAGGATATCCACCCACCTCGGCCTCTCAGGGAGCTAGAGGCACCACACCAGGCCTCTGAATCATTTGGAATATTTTGTTCAATATCTACTGAAATAACCTGGGGCTTTTCTGCTTTGGTCTAACTAATGGGGTGAATTACAATGTGTCAAACTCATTATATTTTGGAATAAATCTCACTTACTGTGAATAAACTATGTACACAAACACAAACACACATATTCACACACACACACATATATATACATATATTGCAGCATTTTAATTGGATTGGAAATTCATATCTATATTGATGATGGGATACTGGTATATAGTTTGCCTACTTTTTATATTAATGCAATTCATTTTTATTTATTTTCTGAAAAAGTCTGTAGTAAAGCTATTATGTAGGGTGGCGCCTATGGCTCAAGCAGTAGTGTGCCGACCCCCATATGCCAGGGGTGGCAGGTTCAAGCCCGGCCGCAGCCAAAAATTGCAAAAAAAAAAAAAGCTATTATGTCTTCTTTAAATGATGAGTGAAATCTACAAGTAAAATTGAGCTTGGAGCTTTTATTTTTGGAAGGTTTCTATGTAGAGATTCAATCTTTAATAGATATAGGAATATAGAAATGCTTAAGTTACCACACACATAGTTTGTACATTTGAATTATTTGTAAGTTCTGTCCCAGTCTTTAAATATGTATATAAGCCTCATGTTGTTTGATGACTTCTCTTATTAGCTTTTGACTATGTGCTGTGGGTAGTGATAGCGTCTATGATTTTTTTTTTATATTGGTAATTTTTACCTTCTCTTTCTTTTTTTTTATTGTCACTAAGGGTAGAGGTTTATCAATTTTATGGATGTTTTCAAAGAACCATATTTTTATTTGAATTATTTTCCCTAAGTTTTGTTTTGTTTTGAACTTCATCAATTTCTTCTTTTACCTGTATTATAGCTTTTCTTTCTTTCCTTTAGGTTTAACTTATTTCCTGTGGGTTGTTAATGTGGAAGCTTAGGCTATTGATTAAAGACCTTTATTCCTTTCTAACATAAGCATTTGAGACAAAAATATTCCATAAGCCCTCTCTTGGCTAAGCCCCACAAATTTTTACATGGTTCATCTTCATGCAATTAATTTCCTTTGAGATTTCCTCTGTGGCCTTTGAGTTATTTGGAAGTTTGTACTTTAATATCCAAGTGTCTGAAGATGTTGCAGATGTCTTTCTAGTACTGATTTCTATTTAAATTCTGTTACGGTCAAAGGACTACCACTGTACATTATCTCTTTTTTTAACTCAATAAGGTTGTTTTATGTATGTTCCTTGCTGAATGTTTCTGCCACATCTCTATGACTGATGTACATAAGGGAATTTTCTTTACTTTCCATTTCATTTTAAATTCCCATGAACTTTTTCTGGAGTTGGGCATTGCAGTAGAGTGCCTTAAAATACATTATAAATATCTTGGGGCTTAGAAAAATCATTAGGTCCAGGCCACTATAAAAAAGTTGAGACTATAGAAGCAAAGCTGAGATCTTTGTGTACTTCTTACCCATGCACAAAGAAGCCAAGACATAAACACCAGGCACCATGATCACATCCTCTTATCCTTGGGCATTTAGAATTTAGGGTTTAGTAGAATGACAAGCATTTTCTAAGTTTCTATACATTTTTTTGTATAGTTATTTAAAGCCATTTTTCAACTTGTATTAGAAAAAGAAAAATTAAAATGAGGGGTTTTTTTTTTTACCATCAATGAATTAATAACAGAAAACAAACATATTGCACACATACAAAAACATGGATGGAAAAGAGATAATTAATCAAATAAAAAAATGAACATTTCTTTAATGAGATAAAATTTCAGAAACATATATCTTGATAAATATATTTCTATAGATCTGTGCTTTTAGATAAATGTAATTAATAAATCTAAAATCCATATTTTATCAGATTTGTGCCCTATTCCAGGAAAATAATTAACTGCTTTTATTTCATAAATGTATATACTGTCTTTATTTTTAGAAAAATATCAAGCCATCTGGAAACTATTCAATGCTGAAGGAACAATTATTAAGTTACACTAGATATTGTTGATGACTTCATTTATTTTTATAGTTTATCTGAGAACAGAAGAGTTTGATGTATTTATAAATTTCTTGGCTTGACAATTTGTATTCTGTCTATGTTCCAAATCACTAGGAAATGATGTTGGTACCTTAACTAAATTCATACACCATTAAAAATTTGCCTTATGTATCCAATGTCAGTCATTGTGTTTCAGAAAGGATATCATCCTTATATCCAAGTTTGAAATACTATGTATCTTATTTCTTTTAGCAATGTATCACTCAGACTGGAACTAAAAGAAAAGAGAAAATACTGTATTTAGTTTTCCACTTAGCTCATTTCAATTTCCTTCTCCATATGTTACGCTTTTGCAGCAAACACTGTGTTTTCTGTCTTATAGAGCTGCGTTACAAAGAAACAGAGGGGAAATTCAAAACTTGTCTATCCTCAAATGCAAATCCTTGTCTTGATCAGATATATATAACATTATCTGCTATGTTCTGAATTACCTTTTTAATAAGACTGCTATAATTGTCATCTTCCCCTGTCACTTTCTCTCGTTATCTGGTGATATCATTGGAAGAAGGGAATAGTGTAGACAAAACAGTTGTTTGTAAACAACCGATGTTCACTTATTATTTTAGCACTATGCTTAGCAGCAGACTTCAGGTGGGCTTCCAGTTGGCACACTTGTTATGAAGCAGAAAAATCTGTCACGAGCCGCAGCTACAACATTTCTTGCATATTTTCAGTTTTACTTCTAAGAGACTTCAGTCCACACATCGAACTTCAATCTAAAACCAAGAGGCTTTGCCATCCATTTCAGGCTGTGCTGAGAAAGTGCAGTTTGATTAGTGTATTAAGACATCCTTTTCATTTTTGGAAAAGTGATATTATCGACTTTCAGCATCTTCAGGTGAGAACACCAAAAATAATTGTATGACATTAGCTCAGTTATTTAAAACTTCACATTTATAATTTTTTCTTGGGACATAAATAAGGATATTTAACAACCACAGTTATTTCTCTGGTCTTTATTTTTCCTTTCTCTAATGCTGAGAAGGGATTGTCATTCAGAGAGGCCCAGTTCCTATCAAAGATTCCTTGACTATTTAAGAGACAAAGCTGGGACTTAAAAATTAAGCACAATCCACGGTGCTGCTACTTCTCAACCTTTTATCCCATTCAGTTACCTTTATTAACAATTTTAATGTATATATTAAAAATGTTAGTACAACATAAACTTATATTAATGCTAAGGGGGCTTTTTGAGAGAGAGACATTATTTTGGAAGTAACATGTAATGAGTTTTTAGATACAGAAAATAAAATACAGGATACCCAGTTAAATTTCAATTTCATATAAATAAGGAATACATATTTTTATTAATACTGTATGTTCCAATTATTGCACAGATATACTTGTAATTTTCTCTGGAATTACAATGAATCTCCAGTTTTAGAAACCGAAGATTGAGAAGCAGGATGGATATGGGAGAAAAATTTGGTACTAATTTCTCGACCAGAGAGAAACTTCATATAGAGCTTCGCAACTTACAAGGCTGGCAAAGAAAACACGGCTAAGTCAACCAATGCTCATGTCCTTTTTTTGAATCTGCGCCTCCCTCTAGTGAAATACTGAGTGCCTCGCCATATTCTCAAGTTGGTTTTGGCAACAAGTTGATTTAAAAGAACTTCAGCTATGATATAAAGGTATACAAGGGTCTTGTTTTTATTTTTCCAAAGCCAGGAAGATGCAGATGTGAACCCCAATGTCAGAGAAGGAGCCGGCATGGCACGAGCACTAGCTAGCAGCCTCACCCAAAACCCCACCACTGCTAAATGTACGTACAGGGCCAGCCAGTTAATGGGCAATTTAAAAGCGTGAGAAACAAAATGGGTAATGATCAGTGCAGAGGAAATGCAGAGGCTCTGACTGCAACACGAGCCTTGAGAGAAATAAAGTTACGCCTGACACTCCCAGGCACATTTGGTTTCTACAGATAGACTTATTTGTTCCAAGGTGGTAATTGATTAATAAAACTTAAATTTACACAACGTCAGTTTTTCAATACAGTCACTCTTTCCTGCATAAGGAGGAATTTATCATTGACCTAAGTAGGACTTACTCAACTGAGTCATTTCATTCTCCTTAGATAAAACTTGACTAAAGCTAGAAATAGGACCATCAAAGCTAAGTCAAAATGCTCAATGCAAGAGAGCCTGCTGGTTCTGCATAAAGGTGGTAATAAAAGCAAGAGACGGGACTGGAATTAACATAACATGGTGCTGGTGCTTTAATCTCAGCAACCTAGTTCCGCCTCATGCCAATCCCACGCTTTTCCTCTGGGAATTACTCGTCCGTTTATCCATTTATTCACTTAACCATAATTTACAAGATAACTTAATTTTCACATAGCTTCAATCATGCACACACACATACTCACACACAAACAGGTTGATTTTTATCCTTATATTTCATGATAGTAGCCATTTGTTGAAATGACATGAGTAAACATCACAGTTACCACTTAACATCAGGACCACTAGCACGGCTGTGTCATGAGCAGGCGCCCCGTCCTAGTGACACACTTTGGAGAGAAGCTGGAAAATATTGTCCAAGAATGGGGACTTCCACTGCTCTTGGCTTCAAGCAGACAAAGAATGTGTGTGATTCATTCTCTGCATATGAGTGTGGCCACGATTTGTTGCATGATATGTTGACTTTGATTAGTCTAAAGGACTTTTGAGGTAGACGGCACCCAGTATGATTGATTGATAATTTATTCTGTCCCAATTACATATTTATTTTGCCTACTTCCCCAAATACAGCAATGGAATATAGCTTTTTATCTTATCTACTCTATTAGTTGAGTAGGAATGCCGTGGGAAAGAATCACAGACTGTGTGGTTTAAATAACAGTAATTTGCTGTCTCTGAGTTCTGGAGGGTAAAAGTCCAGGGTCAAGGTGTTGGTCAGGAAGGCTGTTTTTTTCCTGAGAACTGTGAGGGTGACATTGCTCCATCTTTCTCTCATCACTCCTGCTGATTTGCTGGCACTCTTTTATACTCCTGGGCTGATAAGTATCTGCTTCCATTTTCACATGGTGATCTCCCTGTCTTCCTATCTACCTCCAGATTTCCTCTTTGTATAAGGAATCCAGTGATATTTGATTTGAGACTCATTCTAATTATCTCACTTTACCTTGTTTAACACTACAAAGACTTTATCTCCAATGAAAGTAATATTCTGAGGTTCTAGGGATGAGGACTTCAGCACAGGAATTTTGGGGTGACATAATTCAACCTATAACACCTGCCACAGCCAGCTAATTTATAAGAGCAGCTGTCTGAAGCACTGGGTAGAGAGGACCTCACTGGCTATACTTAGCATTAAGTATAGCAGAATGTGGTGCTCGATTGGTGATGTCTACCATGGGACCATGGAGTTGTGTTGATACATGTGATGTATGTGGTGGTTGACTAGTGATGTCTGCCATAAGACAGATGGAGTGGTTTGTTTTGATGTATGTGACACTATGGACTGTCACAGCACTAGTGAAAAAGAAGTAGGAAAGGTAATAACATGGTAAATTAATCAAATCAGAACAGCTTATTTTCATCTGTATTTAGAGATCAAAGTCTCACTATGTTATCCTGGATTCAAACTCCTGGGGTCAAGGAATCCTCCTGTCTCAGCCTCCAAAGTAGCTGAGACTACAGGCAAATCCCATCGTGCTCAGCTAGAAGGAGACTTATTATTGATGTCTAAGAAACATAAGCTGGCATCCTTGAGTCCGGGACTGTGCATCAGAGATATAAAACCAAATACATAAAGGAGAAAGGAAAACTGTCTCTCAGTGTTGGATACAAGAGGGCTCTGGAAACAGACACATCTGTGAATCCCGCCTCTGCCATTCACTAGTTATATGATCTCTGGAAAATTACTTTACCTTAGAGAGTCATCTATGAAAGGGGACTAAGACAAGGTAGCTGATTCAATCACACAACCCACTGGAAGCTCTTAGCACGCAGGCTGCACGTGTGATCATCAGTGCTCAGGAATGCTTAAACTTCTGTTTTTAATCTACAAAAAGACCCTGACTGTCTCTCTGTCCTCATTTAAAAACATATCCACAAAATCCATAACAGAAATTGACAAGTTAGAGGTGCTAAATAAATGAGATTTGGAATATTTGATATAGAACTGTCACACATCCACCCCCTTCTTATAACAATAATAAAACAACAGAGATGTTATTTATGGAATCAGATGAAGTCTGTTTTTTTTTTAAACAACATTTTGCAATGGCCACTGCGTAGGATCCTAAGAGAGCAGTGAGAATTCAATGGTAAAAGAAAAGTCAGCAGAATCGGTGGTTCACAAAGGAAGAAATCAATACTGAATAAAGGAGAGCGGCTTGAAGGAGAAGAGAACTAACGAAGAACAACAGCTCTGCCTGGAGGAAGGATCCCAGCGGCTGTCCACCGTGAGCCAGAGGTGGCTCCAAAGGGTGAGGGTGCATCTGAGAAAAGCACGGACTTTCTACCGTGGAACACGGTGATCAATATTTTCCCTGCACATTGTCTTGCAATCAGCTGGACACAGCCTGGGCCACTATTTGCAAAGGCACACAGAAAACTTCAAAATATGATCAGTCTGGGAATGTTTCTTTCCTTGTCCAGAATCAGAAGGATAAGTACTTTGACAGCAAAGGTGAGGGGGCAGGAATGATTCAGCACAGCCTCGTGCACGGGAGAATTTCAGATTGGCAGGATCCCAACCCTTCAATCACTCAAGGACTGGTAAACTTTTTCTTTACTAAAATCCTTTGTTAATGCCACTGATTTATGACATATTCCCCCTGACTGAATGAGGAAAAAAAAAATAGTGACTCTTGAACGTCCGATGCTAAGTTCAACCAATGCATCTCTTTACCATTCCCGATTCCCCTTGTGTTTTGTTATAGGTTGGAGGGAATGACACTCTGTAGGTTTAGGGCAGAATCTTCTGCTAAAGGTTAGGTTTTTAATTTCACAGTGTTCAGCCTGGCTGCTCTGCTGTGTAAACTTTGACTAAATACAGTGTATGTTGTTATTGTTGAAAATATATTGCTTATGGATGTATATAATGCAGAAAATTCCCGTGTAAATTTCTCTATCGCTTGAAGTGTTGAAACTGTAGCCAGTTTATCAAAAACACAGCTGCCTTCCTTGGGGTTTCCGAAGGCTCATAACAATTTTTTTCTTTATGAACTTGTGAGAACACCCTGAGGAAAACAGCTGCGTTGTTGCCGAAATGAAGAAATCTCAGATGAGTGTGAAGTATTGTAATTTAAATAAGAGCACTATTTTCAGGCCTTTTCATTTTAAGATCATTTCATTATTTTATTTTTCCCTAAATAAGCTATCCAGAAAAATAAGAGAGCAATTACTCTAGGGACGACAGGCATTATTGCAGGCAAATTAAGGGTTTTAATTGAGAATATCAAATGTTGTACTACACGATTAACAGAGAGGCAATACCAGTATTTACATATGTGAAATATTTACCATCTTCACGTTGTTCTGTTTAAATATGAATCTAAAAGCAAATTAAAAGTAACAGGTTTTATTAATTTTCTTTATTTTCTTCAAATGCAATGTCTGTTTTAGCCACTTATAACATGCCTGAGGATTTTTTTCTTGTAATGCTGTTAAGTAAACCATACAAATTTTATAAACAAATACTGTATAAGCATACAATTGTTCACAGAGAAAACAATACATTCTAGCATCTTTTATGTAGAAAACTCCTAACCAAGAAACTTTGTCTTAAATTGAGTTGTGTATTGAATATGACTTATTCAGCCGAGCAAGAAAAATTTATTCGATGAAGTGTATATATACATATAAATACTTATTTAATATATATATATTTTTTAATGTGTGTTGTATACGTGTATATGTATATACATATTAGAAAATATATATTTCTATATATAAATATTAGGGTATTAATATTAATTAATACCATAATATTAAATATGTGTGTGTATATATTAATATATATTTTCTAATATATATGAATATATATTAGATGTTGCATGTTTTTAATTAAAAATACAAGTGCTAGTGTTTATACCTTGAAGATTGATGATCAATTTATTTGCATTTTTATTTCATAAATATCTGAGATATAGATGAAATAAACCCAACTCAAACTGATTCAGTGTTTTAAAATGTATTTTTTAATGTAACTAAAAGTGTTTATATATAGATATGGCTTCAGAAACTTTGAATTCAGGTACAAAAAATTGTTACCAAATTCTTCCCTAACTCATTCTTGCTCTCCTTCTACCCCACCTCCTTCTCCACCTTTCATTTCTTTTATTTTTGTCTTGGCCCCTGTTTCCTCTTGCAAAAAATTATCCCAAGTGATTAAGATTTTGAAAGCCACAAGGGACTTCTGCTTACTTTTTTATTTTATCATGAAAGAATAGGCTGTACCTCTTTTGCAGATTCTGTATATTAAATCTCAAATATTGGACAAGTCTCTAATCGCCTTTGCTTGGGGCGGATGCCAACTCTTCACCACTTAGCACATCTGGGGATACAGGTGACTCTGCTCACTCAGGTCCTTACCTGTGTGTGTTTTCACAGGTGGCTGGAGACAAAAGCAGGAAGGAAGGAAGGGTCATGCCCCTCTGGACCATATAAAATGTGGGAAAGGACTCAGAAAAGGAGGAGGAGCGAAGGGTGCCCGAGAAAAATGCTGTTTGCTATTGATGCTAATGATGATGCCGTGATGACCACATATAAGGAAGTGGAGAAGCAGAAACAGAATAAAAAGAAGAGGAAAGAGAAAAAGGAGGAATAGAGAGAGAGGGAAATAAAAAGAAAGAGGAAAAATAACTATGGCTGTATGCTACTTAACGTTTTACCATTCGTATGAATGTGTAGGTGGTTATATATTGATTTCATAGTAGTATTGAGTACATTGGATCCTTTTTTTCCCATTCTTGAGATACTTTACTAAGAAGAATATGTTCCCATTCCATCCAGGTAGACATAAAAGATGTGAAATCTCCATCTTTTTATGGCTGCATAGTATTCCATGGTGTACATATACCACAATTTGTTAATCCATTCATGGATTGATGGGCAATTAATTGGGCTATAATAAACATTCTGGTGCAAATGTCAAAAAAAAAAAAAGAAAAGAAAAAGAAGAGGAAAGAGAAAAAGGAGGAATAGAGAGAGAAGGAAATAAAAAGAAAGAGGAAAAAGAGGAAAAAGAACTTGGTATAGTATACCAACTACAACTATGGTATACTACCAACTTGTCTATCAACATTGTCTATCAACATATCACGTTGTCTACCAACATATCACGTTGTCTATCAATGTGAGAAGCACGTACCCCAAAAACAAGCCCCATAAATAGGAAAAAAAGGGATGTTGAATTATCCATTCCGAATAAGAATGGCTAAGCTCATTTGGGTGAACTAGTGGCTATGCAACTGTGCCTGCCTGGTGGGGGCATTTTTAAACTCTGAATGTGGCTACGCAGTCAATGAATAAAGTGCTTCACAGTCAGAGGGACTGGATGTGTTTTCCCCCTGATTTAGTCACATTAACACAAATACACATATAACTCTTAATATAACAAATTGAAAGCCCCAGAGCTTTCACTGGAAAATATAACATTGTTCAAAATATGGAAATCCCCATTTCAATACCATTTTTCTCTCTTCCATCATCCTCATCATCATTTCCACCGTTTATTGAATGAATAGTAAGTACTAGACACTGTACTTAGCACTGTGCTTTAATTTTCTCATTTAATCCTGAAAATCATTCTGTGTTGCAAGAATTACTGTGTTTCTTTACTTTAGAAAGATTAGGTAAACAATTTCATGGTTTAATGTGGCACAAATACATTTTAAAAACTCAGTTTCCCCAAGGAAAACAAAGTCACAAACCAACCAAAAACAAACAAACAAACAAAAAATGTCCAAGGGACATTCTTAACATCTTTTACATCCAGTACATGAAGAAGAAATTACATATATCTTTAATCACATCTGTTTCTGATACTGTGGTAACTTCATTCGGCTTCCTGAATTTCCTTATCTAAATTGGTTTTTATTATGTTCTGCTCTCTGCTTTCTGTTGCACAGTGCACAAAATTATGCACTTCTCTAAAACTAAAGAGAAAGGAAAAGCTTATACTCCACCACCTACCCAAACTAATCCAATGTTCAGGGAATGTTCTGACTTCTGTGTAAACGTGAACCAGACTATACAAAAGTTTAATGAAAATGCATAGAATGTATCCAAATGAATCTATTACTGCAGACCAGAAAGGTGAGGATCAGAGAGATGAAACAGCTTGTCAGAGACCGTGCATGTACTTCATTGAACTACCTGATCTAGAGTTGAGGTCTCCCCACTTCCCATTTTCTACATATTTGTGAAGTATTCACACCTACAAAATATAGAGAGAGCATTTATGGGTATTTTACATAATAATAATAGAATAAGCATCTACGTAGTTACCACTTAGGTTAATAAATAGCCCCTGAATCGCCCTTCTCCATCAAATTTTCTGCAGTGCTCCCCCGCCCAAAGCATTATCTTGAATTTTAGATTACTTCCTAGTATTGTAATTTCATCATTTATATAAATCTCCAAACAATATATTGTTTAGCTTTCCGTGTGTGGGTATGTTTGATACAAGATCTGACAATTAAGTTCATAAATTCATCCCAGAAAAAGTCCTTTGAAGGGTGGGCTAGGTGCCGGTGTTGCGCGTAGCTTCCCAAGGAGGGAGCCCTTTGAAGGTGACTGTAGTGATACTCAACAATCCGGTATGTAGCACTTTTTCTAGGATGAGTTTGTGAGGATGAGTTCACTAACTTTGTTGTCTACCTCAAGTGTGCGTGTATGTGTAATATATATATAAGTGGAAATCCACTATATGCTCTACTCTGTGACATGACTTTTCACCTGAACATTATAGTTTATGTTTTATTCACATGGAGGCATATAGAGTTTATTAGGATAGAAATTAAGTTGCAATAACAAAAGAAACACAGTGGCTTCAATAGAACAAGTTAACTTCCCTTTCAGGTATCATTTTTGAGGGTGGCATTGCAAGTTGGAAGCCAGCTCTACACGGTGATTCGGGATTCAGGGTCGACCCACCAGGTTGCTGGGTCTCCTCGGACAGCAATGCCTCCACCTGCCTCGTCAAAGGTGGATTCCAGGCATATTCATATTTCAGCCCAGGGAAGAGAAAGGAAAGACGTCTAGACCAAGACATGTTGGGATCTGATTACAAAAGCAATGTTAAAGTAAAGACATGTCATTTTTACTCACATTTCTTTGGCAGAAACTTAGCTGTATAGATTAACCCAGGTTCCGTGGAGGCTAGGAAACAGAGTCCATAGCTGAGCAGCACGTGCCCAGAGTTTTGGAAAACAGTTTGTTGATTTTCACTCATGTGTACCCCTTCAATATATAAATATAAGCAATACTCGTGTTACCTCAATATGTGCATTTATTTCATCATGTTGCTTCCTGCTGTCTCCCGTTCTCATTTCCCACCAACCTTTATTGCATTCTCTGTACAGTTGAAGGGGGTTGGCTTGTTTAGTTTTGTTTGCCTTTTCATTTTCTGATTTCATTTCTCATTTACCACTAGCACATATTTGGAAATCTTGTGTTCTCTGCCTAATAATCTAGTGGTCATCAAAGTTATTTTTAGCACAAATACTCGTCAAGGTCCAAAGATACATTTTCTTTACCCTAATCCTTCAATAATTTAAAGAAGTCCTGAACTTCTTTAAAATGAAAATGAAATAGTTTTTATATCTTTAAACGATCAACCTTGTTCAGTTGTATATAGTTGTACACAGCTTTTTACCAATACTAATTCCACTAGTCCTTCTTACCTTGCAGATATTTTTAGATCGTGTTTTTCTACTTGAAATATAAATACCTTAGAAACGGTATTTTGATCGTACACTCACAGATTACCCTGATTTTAAATGTCTTTATTTCAGTCTAAATTTGGAAAGATAGCTTCACTAGGTATAGAATTATAGTAAGAGAAATTATTTTCTTTCTTTCTTTTATGTTCTATTTTATTTTTATTTATTTGTTGATCATTCTTAGAGAGAGAGGGTCTTGCTCTGTCATCTAGGGTAGAGTACAGTGGAGCTATCATAGTTCACTATAACCTTGAACTGTTGGGCTCAAGCAATCCTTCTGTCTGAGTACCTGGGACTACAGACATGAGCCACCATGTCCAGGTACTTTTTTTTTAATTTGGAGATTTTTTTAGAGATGGAGTCTCGATATGTTGCTCAGGCAAATCTCAAACCCTTGTCCTTGAGGGATATTCCTGCCTTGGCATCATGATATGCTGGGATTATAGGCATGAGCCACCAGGCCTGGCCACATTTTTCTTTTCATATTCTTGTATTGTTGTTATGGAGAATGCAGCCATTCATCAAATCTTTTCTCCTTTGTAATCACACCTTTCTCTTTACCTGTTTTTAATAAGATCTCTTTATCTTTGAGCTCTTTAGTTGGGGGCATTTGGATGTGGACTTCCTTTGGTTTTGTTTTTTGTTTTTTGTGGGGATTTTGGGATGTAATGGGCTTCCTACATCTTAAGTTGGTCTCTTTCAACACATCAAGGCATTATCTATTTACATCAAGCATTAGATATTAAAATATTTCCTCTATTCCACTCTATCCTTTCTGAAATGTCAGCGAATATTAAGCTCTCTCACAATATCATATCTTTTAACATCTCTTTATTTTTGAGATTTGTTTGTTTTTCATCTGTCTGGATTGCTGTTGGAATAAATGACTTGGATACTTCTTCCAGCACACTATTTCTTTACCTGCGTCTAAGTTGTTGTTTAACCTGTCCATCAAGGTTTTAATATCAATTATTATTGTGATTTTAATTTTTAGAAGTTCTATTTGGGTCTTCTCCAAGCTTTCTTATTTATTTCTTATAGTCTAATATCTCCTACTCATGTTTTCAAGCTTGCTTTAAGTATATTAGACATATTTGTTTGATACTTGTTAATTCTGATAATTCGAGCACTTTACATGTCTTTACAAAATTGAGACTCAATATTGAAATCTTATTTTGGCTATCTCTTGTTTCTTCTGGTTCTCACTGATGGTGCTGGTGGTGGTGGTGTGTGTGTGTGTGTGTGTGTGTGTGTGTGTGTGTGTGTGTGAGCGTATGTGTGTTTGAACAGATGCATGCTTTTTGATGCAAATTTATCAGTGAAGATTTCTTGAGGTCTGGGTTAAAACTGAGCTCCTCCAGGGAAAAGTTGGATTTGTTTTATTTCCTTTATTGAGGAGGGGAAAAGCAAAAATAAAATGAGGAAACTACAAGCTCAAGACTATTTTAAACTAAATTAGCCATTTTTATTTCAGATCATTCACGTAACATGACTTTGCACCAAAAAACTGCATGAGGGCTGGCTTTTCACTGTGCATTTTTAGCGACATTGTTTTCTCCCCACCAAGAATCAAGTTTGAAAAGGGCAAATTTCTTTGCTATGTCTGTCTTAAAGGCAGGACTGATTTCTCCTGCATACGCCAGCCATATTCACAGATTTCCTATTAAATTCCTCCACTTAGTGGGCTTACAACTTGTTTTCTGTTACCCTGTATCCTACCTGACAATCAAAATTGAAATTTCAAAGTTGCTAAGGTTTACTTAAGAGACCTTCAAGATAAAATACAGTATAGCCGCTAACTAAAGGGCATAACTACAACTTGAACTTTATATAACAAATGCAAATGATGTAGCTTAATCATTTGTACCCTCGTATTAATCTTAAATATAAAAAATAAAATAAAATCCAGCTTTGAGTCTTCTTATATTCCAAGAGCCCATTTTTACTTTTCATTTAAAAATCTGTGCATTTGGTTCATTTATGACATCCTGGAGATGTGAGTTTTTCCCATATTTTATGCAGAATTTTAGTATTTTAAAGTATTCAAATTCTTCAAGACATTTACATGTACATCACAGTGCTAGAAGGGAAAGTTGACTCTATTATTTTCTTTCCAAGGTATCTCTGGGATTAAAATTGTACATTTCAAAAAATTGGCTCTTGGAAAACAGGAGGGACCAAAGCACATTCCTGAGAAAACAGGAAAACAACACACAAGAAAAATGCCCTTGCTTCCAGCTGATTTGTTATCCCTCCTAACTTGCAATGCTTTCAGAGGCAAATCTATAACATACAAGTGGTGCTTCCTGAAAACTAAGATAGACAGACAGCCCTAGGCTCAGCACAGATTCAGAACACATCTTCTCTACCTGGAGCAAAGAAAATCAGATAAACTTATCATTCCAAACTTTTGAAACATTCAGAAGATATAGAGTAGTAATTAAGTTACTTTTGCCAATCCATTCTTAATCTCTTTCACATTTTCCAAATTATTTTGTCTTTGGACCTTATTATCTGGAAAATGTCATTACATTTACCTAAATCTTTTTTTTTTTTTTTTTTTTTGTAGAGACAGAGTCTCACTTTATCGCCCTCGGTAGAGTGCTGTGGCATCACACTTACCTAAATCTTTAAATTGTTTCATAATGACTATTGGGATACATTTTAAAAAACATGTTCACACCTGAGTATTCACCATGACTCCAGGGACTTGACATGGCAAATGCAACTTCGTTACGTTACATATTCACGTGGCTTCTCCCGGATACTCAGTGTCACTCAGACCTCTTGATCTAGAGAAGATTTTCTAGAATCCTCCTGTCTACATCCAGGAAAAACTCTAATGCCTTGCCCTTGCCCAAGGATCAGTGCTGAGAAAAAGAAAATCAAGTTTACCTCCTTGGTTTGTTCATCTCTTTATCCTTCACTTTCTTGCCCATGGGATCTCAGTGAGAAAGGACCTTACTTTTGTGAACCAGGACACGGAGGGTTTCCTTCTGCCCAGAGCTTCTAATGATATGAACTTACTAGTATAGTATATGTTTCATAGAGATGAGCTAGACGTGGGCTGAGCAAGGCTCACACTGTTTTGGAACTAGAACCCAGATGTTCATTCCCAGTTTTAATCCATCCATTACCTCATGAGGCCTATATAATCTAATGTTTCCACTTGCAATCAAAGTAAAGAAGGAAGAGAAAGAAAAGGAAGGGAGAAAAGTAGCAGTTGTGTTCAAATTTCAAATAAAACTGTGATTTAATACCTGGAAATTTTAAGTCATCAGAAATTAGCAGATTTTGGTGTACCTTAAAACACAACATGGAGACAATTACTTGCCACTACTTTTCTTCCCTGGGGTAGGGAAAAAGGAAGAAATGCCAGTTTCTACAGTTTATGGTAATCCACTTTTGTAACTCATGTAGAATACAGTCTATACATTCTGGGTTTGGGTTTTTTTTTTTTTTTTCTTTTTTTGTGAGTCAGAGTCTCACTTTGTCACCCTTGTTAGAGTGCTGTGGTGTCACAGCTCATAGCAACCTCAAACTCTTGGGCTTAAGCAATTCTCTTGCCTCAGCCTCCCAAGTAGCTGTGGTGCCTGCCACAACACCGGGCTTTTTTTTTGTTGTAGCTGTCATTGTTTGGCAGGCCTGGCTGGATTCAAACCCACCAGCTCCGGTGTGTGTGGCTGGCACCCTAGCCAATGAGCTACAGGGGCCAAGTCTATATATTCTGTTTTATCTTTTACAACTCAGTGAGTATCCAGAGTAAGTGAAATTCCATAAACTTATCCAGTGTTAGCAATGAATTTGGGGGAGGACACAATACTAGCATCTTTTGTAAGATCTGGCCCCAGATTTTCTTCCTTCTTTCTAGTCTTGGCCATCCTTAGCCCCAGCTGCCTATGTCCCAGTCAAAATGAAAGTCTACAGTCTTGTTTGAGCAAACTCTCTTCCTCTCTGCCATCTTTGCTGGTCATTTAAAGCCCACTACTAATATCATTAGGATTTATAAATGAATAAGAAGTGATAAATAGTGGATCGGGTAAGAGGTGGCATTTATATGGGAAGTATCATTTTCACTCCCCAAATTTTCTAACACTTCCTTAGGATTTCTCCATAGCATGTAAAATTGTCTCTTGTATTATTATTATTAACTTATTTTTTATCACCTCTACTAGACAACATAGATATTAAAGAGTCTAAAATATGAGCACTATCTGATAAACTTATTTCTGAGGCATAAATTTCTGAGTATCAATGGATAGATAGTTCTCCTGGGATGGATTGCAGCTTTAAGGACTAGCTCAAAATGTGAACCTCTCCTCATCACTGTGGTATATTCAATTCAAAGTCTTTAGGCCCAGTGAACTCAAAATCTACCCCAAGTATCACTTAATCTCTCCTATCACCTCTGTCACTCAGGGGTTTTTAACTGAGAACATGGCTGCCCACAGAAAAGACTACATGTCCCAACTTCCTTTGCAGAATGTGTGCCATGTGACCACATTCTGACCAATGGCAAGTGAGCAGAAGACCCAAGTAGGACTTCTGGGCCATGCCCTTAAAATCCAGTGTGCCTTCCCCTGGTTCCTTCCTCCCTATAACTTCTGGAATCCAGACACATCTGACCACAAGTGAGGAGCATTAGAAAGGAACTCGGACTTCTGAGGACTGTGTACTAGAGCAGAACTTCCAGACTCAATTTTAAGAAGAGCAATAAATTAATTTTTATTTTACTTATGTTATTGTAAATTTGGTTGTTCTTACAGTATCCAGTCTTTCACCCCAGCTATTATATGCCCTTAGAGGCTGAACTACAGACATTTCTTGAAACAAAAGCCTGTGGTTATGCATGTGGATGCTGGGCTGCTCTGGGCCCTCCTTTACTCCAAGGCCTTTAATGTGACATTGTCACCCTGGAGCTTTGAGGACAGTGGTCCTTTCATCCTCCAACCAGTTCCAAAAGGAGTGACTTTTCTGATTATGGAGCTTTGGTGTTAACATGACATTATAAAGGGCCATTTTTAAAAATAAACAGTGACCTTTGAGCTGCAGTTCCTTTGGTTTGAAACTATTAAGAATTCATTTATGATTAGATCATACCCACCAACTGTGGGAGCGCCGCTAATGAATGGGAAGGTGAATTCACAAACTGTGAAGATTGTCTTTGGGTGGATAACCACAGCTGTGATATTGAGGTTTTATTTTGTAATTACATCTAACTTCTTAAAGACTGAAATAATTTCCCTTCTCTCTTCCCCCTTTCTCTTTGTCAAATCTTTTTTTCCAACTTGCATGCTGAATTCAAGCCTCAGCCCTCCCATCATATCTGGGAGGGAGGTTGGGATGCTCTTTTTGAGATGTACAAAGAAAAAAGAAAAAGCAGATGCTTCTCTGTCACCCTATCGCAACCTGGGATGGAAAGAAGATACTTTCTCTTTTACTCATGCCCAAGTCAAAAGAGGAGAAGTGTTAGAGCTCTATGGGGGAGTGGAGCAGCCTCTGAACCAAACCACACCATGGCCCCTGCCCACACAGCCACTTGGCTGGACTCAGTTAGCATGTGAGGGGGTGCGAGGGAAAGGGTTGCCCCAGGGCCTTGTAAACCAGCTTTGTCCCTCACACCATGTGCTAAGGAGTAAATTGTACAATTTCCATCACATTAAGTTGGTCATCACCCTCATTCTTGACTTGAATGTTATCCCAAATTTAACAAGCCCTTGAACACA
This sequence comes from Perodicticus potto, assembly GCA_963574655.1. Taxonomy (NCBI): domain Eukaryota; kingdom Metazoa; phylum Chordata; class Mammalia; order Primates; family Lorisidae; genus Perodicticus; species Perodicticus potto. The sequence continues at coordinate 109,558 of CAUYRH010108655.1, forward strand.
TGATCCTCTGCTGGGATAATAAAAGCTCTGAGTTGCTGAGCAATTCCAATGTACCAGAAAGTTTTTCCACTAATTCTCAAAATGAGCCCTCTGAGATGAATGATACTCCTTTCCTAGTTAATAACAGAGGACCTGAGGCTGAAAGAAATGGACTTTCCGTAGCTTTCCCAACATCTAACAAGTGGCAGAGCTTACATCCAACAGACCATCTAGCATCAGTGAGTGAACTGACTCAAACGCTACACCCACCAGTGCTGTGAGTTTATCCATTCTGACCTGACCAGCATTGAGAGAGGGCCTATGTGTGCTGGGCACCCTTATAAGCCTTTTATATACTTAATTATTTACTTATGTTAACAACCCTAACTAAGATTTGCCCTATGTACAGATGAGGAAACTGAGGCAGAGAGAAGTTAAGTTCCTTGCTCTATTTGGAAAGTAAACAGTGGCTGGATTTTGAGACCTGGGTTAGCACCCAGAAGAGAAAGGATCGTGAGCATTAGGCCTGCATGAGCTCAGAACCCAGGGCAATGGCAAGCTGCTATGAGCCACTCTTCCCAGAAGGAAACACAGCCATGTGTCATTTCATGGTAGGGATACATTCTGAGAAATGCATTATTAGACTACTTCATTGTCATGCAGACATCAAAGGGGTACTTACACAAACCTAGCTGGGTAGCCTACTGCACACCTAGGCTGTACGGTACAGCTTCTTACTCCTTGTGCCTATAAACCTGCACAGAATGTTGCTGTCCTGAATACTGCAAGCTATTGCAACACAGTGGTAAGTATCTGTGTATGTTAACACACCTAAACATAGAAAAAGTAAAGTAAAAATACAATATCGTTATCTCACAGGACCACCATCATACATGTCATTCATTGTTGACCAAAATGTCATTGTGTAGTAGATGACTGCACACAGACCAGCATAAAATCTATTCCCCAAATAAAACTGACAAGAAGGATGCTGAATGGATGAACACACACAGTTTCTGGCCTTTTGGAAGCAAGTCACTTTTAACAGGCCATGTTGTTTTTAAGGGATTTTTTCTCACTTGTAAGACACTTGGTGTTTTTCTCACTTGTAAGGGAGAAATTAGGATCATTCTAATTTATAGATGCTTAAAGTGGACTGAGATCCTCACCCAAGGGCAGTCAGGAGGCCACACCTGCTGGATTTGGAAGTCCTGTTCCTTGCACCACCACGGTGCTGTGCTGTCTTATTACCATGGGAGAAGGGGAAGGGCCAGTTACTAGATCAGAGATGTCTCGAGTTCAGTGACCTTGTTTGTGCTAGTTTTTGTTAGCTAATATCTTCCTAGGTATTCAAGCAATAGTCATTGGCCACGGCTATTCCTGCCCAGATGGTGCCTTACTGTCCTGTGGGTGGTGGGTCTGACACCTCACCTTTAACCCGGCTCAGGGGAGCAATGCACTTAGCCCTCCTCCTGCATAGCCGGCCACTGGTTCTCACTTCTCTCTGAGCAAAGTCCCCAACAGTTGACAGGATCAACCACAACATCCTCCCCAGTGTCACCTTCTGCTTTAACAGACTTTTATCTTTTAGAAAAAGCATAAAATAACTTCTTAAAGTTTGTTCCTGCCACCCTGGAACTTAAAGTGGAGGAAGTTTGGCAGAATGGAGAAAGCACAGACCAAAACTCTTGCACAGAAAATTCCACAGGACTTTCAAAAAACTAAGAAGGAAAGGACCCAGCCAAGCCTAGCCAAACCCATCGCAAAGAACAATGAAGAAAGTAAATGTAAACAATAGGACACGTAAAGAAATCAATGGCAGAGAGGACAGCCCAGGCTGAGGCCACATGCACACGGGGACTGAATAAAGGTCCAAGTGACATTCCACACAACGAGGACGGTGACCAGTCAAAACTAAAATAGTCACACAAATAAAATTCAAATTGGGTAATGGCATTAGTGTACAAAGCAAAACTTTAAAACTTTTGGAAGAAAATATGAGATTATCTTTCTGATGCTGAGCTGTAAAAAGACCAAACAAAAAAAACTTAAGACAACTAAAAGTACAAATACTGAAGAAGGAAATTCTGATGACATTGAAATAGAAAACTGTGAGCAAAATAAAAAGATAAGAAGAAGACAAACTGGAAAGTCATTTGGAAACCATATAGACATCAAGGAGAATTGGTAATAAGAATATATAAAGAAGCCCACAGATCAATAAAAAAAAATCAATGGCCCAATAGAAATTTGGTAAATGAGTATGATTAGGCAGGTCACAGAAGAGGAAATTTGGATGACCCCCCAAAATGAAAAAATATATATGCTCAATTTCATTAAGGAAATAAGAAAAAATTATACTTTTTAAAGTGGCAAAAAATTAAAAAGTCTGAAAATGCCAAGTTCTGCAGCAATGTGTGGAAATGGGAAATTATGAGCTTTGTCAATGGGAACATAAATTGAAATTGCCATTTTGAGAACAATTTACTGACATGTGAGAACATTTAGAGGCATGTAACCAAGCACCCTGGGATTTTCTTTCAAGCTATAGATGCCACACGAATGAGTGGAATACACTAAAATAATATGTAGATCTTCTTTTCAGCATTGTGTGCCATAGATAAAAATTAGGAATAACATCAATGTTTCTCAATAGGAGACTGAATAACTAAATAGTAGTAGAGTCACATATGGAATAATGCAGAAAAGTAGAGAGAAAGAGACCAAAGCTACGTACATCAACAGAAATAAATCCTGAATAAAAGTATTGAATGGAAATGTAAACTGTAGAATATGACATTCCTCTTGTTCAAATTAAAGATACTCAAAATAGTACTATATGCTGTTTGAGTTACATGTAAACATAATAAAAATACTGACACTTTGATACCAAGGTACACTCTAACTTTAGGTTAGCAGTTACCTTTGCAGAGGGAAGAGAAGAGTGGAATCCAGGGAATGGTGAGGATGCTTTGCAAAAAATTTTATGTATTTTTTTTAATTTTTAAATTTCAGATTAATAGGGGGATATGAATGATTAGGTTACACTGTTTGGATTTGGGAGGTAAAGTTCAAGATGTAATTGAGCCCTTCACCCAGGGGGTATGCCATACACCCTTACATTGTGCCCATTAGGTGAGAGCTCCCCAACCCCCCTCCCTCTTCCCTGTTCCCTTTTCCCTCTTCCCTCCTCCTCTTGACTTGAACTCAATTTTGTTTTTCTCTAACACGGGGGTATAGTTGTTTCTTATTAGAATTCTGTACATTTGATACTTGCTTTTCCATTCTTGTGATACTTTACTAAGAAGAATGTTCTTCAACTCCATCTAGTTAAATACAAAAGATGTACAACCTCCACCTTTTTATGGCTAAAGAGTATTCCGTGTTGTCATTTTACTATAAGGACATGTACACTAGATTGTTTATTACCACTCATTCACAAGCACCAAGAGGTGGAATCAACCCACGTGCCTATCAACTCATGAATGGGTTGATAAACTGGTATTGATAAAGATGCTTTTAATTCTGTAGTTCTCCACTTTATTGAAAAAAGCTAATATACAAAAATGTTAATATTTCTTAGACATGAGTGACTGACATCGACAAATCACATGTTTATATAAACATATAAACTATATGCATACAGAGGGGGCCAAAAATATATACACATTTTAAGAAAGGAAAAAACTGTATTAAAATTATAATATTTAATATATACTGTTAACAAAAGATGAATCCAAGTCATGTTTGAGCACCTCTTGTAATTGCAGATGTCAAATGCAATTTGAGTATTACAATTTTAATACAGTTTTTTCCTTTTGTAAAATGTGTATACTTTTTTTGGCACCCTTTGGATGTACATACATGTGTACACGTGTGTGTGTGTGTGTGTGTGTGTGTGTAAAATGTTCTTTGGGGTGAACACTCCTGTGTTAGGATACTGGATCTACCTGTTCATGGCTGTATATTCTGGGTGCGTTACTTCACCAGAGTGAACTCCGTTTCTCTTTCTTTAATAATGTATAATTCAAAGTGTTGTTCTAAACATTAAATTAAAATACATATAGCATAAAATATATAGAGTACATTAGTAAAATACCTGGCAGAGAATAGATATCAATAAAATGCTATTATTTTTATTTCTTCAATAAATATCTACATCTTGTGTGTTGCCAGGCTTGTAAAAATATATTACCTGGAGCCATATTATAACGTTTCATCAATAACTTTAACATCATATGCAATAGAATTGAATGGCACTCCTCTTTTGACAATTTGTAGATATGATTCCAATATAACCTAAAGCACTTTCTCATTTGTAAATTCCTTTCAGAAGTGTTCTAAAACAGCGATGGGCAGTAGAACTCCCTGTAATGAGGGAAGTGTTTCTGTGTCCCCAAGCAGTAGCCACTAGCCATCCATGGGCTATTATGCACTTAAAATGTGGCTAATGAGATTAAGAAACTGACTATTCATAGTATTTCATCTTAATTAATATAAATTTACATAGCTACATGGGGCTAGTGGCTACCATATTGTAAAATGCAGGTTTAAAGTATTAAAATGCATTTTCAACAAGGACGTTGAGGCAGTGCATAGTACTCTATGCAGAGCGTAGTATTGGGCTATATGGGATAAACATGGGGTAATTTGGGCCCTCAAAATTTGTAAGCCATGAAAGTAAAATAAACAAGCATGAAAGATTTAAATGGCAACAAAACACAGCAATGACTAAGCTAATATGAGTGGAACCTAAAGGCATGTAGCAAATATTTGTTAGATCACCCTGGACAGCTATAAAAGGTAGGGCTCCCAAGCTATGGCAGCTGTAACTGGGACCTAAGAGATTTCTCCCCCATTTTGCTAGGAATGGGTATCAGAGGAAAGACAGACCAGATACCCAGCTCAGCTTAAGCAGAAAGGAGGCTTGCGTTAATTCAGCTGCTGGAGATGTGCCTGTGAAGGGGCTTAATAGTGCTTTCCTTGAGTACACATCCTCAGACCCGTTTCCTTCATGGCCCACCTTGCACCCTCCTTCCAGCAGCTGTGAGATACACTTAGCTCACCTGTACCACCTGCCTGTATTAACTGATGCTGCTGCCTGACAATACACGATGATGTGGTTGCCTCTTCATGGCATTGCTTGGGTAACTTCTCACCCGTATGACTCAGTTCAGGATTTTATTCTCTAAAGAGGCCTCTTCTGACACCCCCTCCTCCACTGGGGGCATATTAGATGTCTTCTCTCTGTTTCCAAAAGACCTCATGCACATTTCTGAAATTGACCTTATTGCACGGCTCTTATAATTAAGTCCATCCTCCCATAACTGATCAAGAGCTCCATGGAAGTGGAAGCTACATCACACTCACATTATTTTTTTTTAATCTCTAGCTCGTGGTGTATTCTGCACAAATGTGTAACTTTGTCATATAAGCAATGAAGATTCTCAATGTTTATTAACCATAGATGTGACGTGATCTTTGTGGCATTTTAGGAAGTGAATTTTGCTAATAATATTCACTACAGATGCACCTGCCTAAAAGCAAGCATCATGTTTGGAGATCAGTGATGACAAGGTACCAGGAATACTTTGAACAAATATTAACATGATTTTCTACTTCTTATTTTGGTATGACCTTTGGTAACATCACCTCCTCCCAGATAATCCACACAGCCATGACCTTCTTCCTTCCATCAGGTCCTTTTTGAATGTCATTTTTAAAGCAAAGTCCAGAACTCCATCTGCATCACTGATCATTCTATCTTGCTTTGTTTTCCTCCATATTTCTTATCAGTACCCCACATATTTATTTTATTTATTTCTTTGGTTTCTTGCTTGTCATACCCCAGTAGAAGAACAGCTCCTTGGAAACAGGAATTTATTCTGCTTTTTTTATTACTATATCTTTAGCACCTAAAATAGTACCTGATACATGACTTCTGTGTGTATAGGGCAAACATTTGTGGAAGTAGAAATAGCTTTTTGTATGCTTCTGGCGCTCATAGTAAGATTTTGCAGTAAGACAATGAACTCTGAAGCCAGGATTTTAAAGAAATATTTATCTAAAGGTTAAAGCAATTTTGCATATCAAGAACCAAAGCTAGAGTACTCCAATCTTAAAATATTTTCCACAGTATACCTAAGATGCCCTTTCCTCCCACTACGACCAAACAGAGGATTATTGCCAAAATAAAAGGTGGGTTTGCTATGAAGCAAAGACAAGTCCAACCAGCCTTTTGCAGTTCCTGGGGACTGAGACAGTGGCTGAGGCAGAAGGGCCCTGATCTCCTCCCTCAAGACCTTAACTTGGAAATCAGGAGGAGATTTAGATAAATAGATGAAAACGTCAAGAGCAAAGAACTCTAGAGAAGATGGTACTGCAGATTCTCACTGCATCGTCTGGTAAGAGGTGGAAGAGGGGATGTGGTGACATCGGAGATAATTAAGACCCCACATGGTTATCAGAAGAGTGGCATCTGCTTAACTTTCTGGAACTACTCCAGCACTCCTGGTTCTAGCATCATGTGAGGAGGGCTTGGCGGGGGAGCGCTGTCCTGCCAACACATGAACAGATGGTGGCAAGACACTTGAGTTCAGAAGAAACAGGGGATAGGGGACCCGCACATCAGGACTACATCAGGGTGGAGGGACAATGTGGCTGAGACTCAAAGACTACCAAAAAATCCAAGTGAGTCCAAGTTGCAGAGAAAGGCTACTGAACAGAGCCATGGAGCAACAGCACGCAAGTCAAAAGTTACACCCGCCGGGAATGCTGGCCGGGATCAGACAAAGATGTCACTCAGAAAGCAGAGGCAGCAGAAAATACCCGGACTTTAGAACCTCATCACTCTGCTGCCTCAAGGTCATATAAGACATTTTTGAGAGCTTTGGGGAGCAAGTTATGGAAATTAGGAGCCGTAGAATTTCTATCTACAGGCTAACCAAATGAAAGGGATAGTTGCTCCTCTATCAGATTCAGGTTACCAAGTTAATCCAGCCCTACAACTTAGCAGGAGGGTAATCATCAGAAAAACCCCGTAAGTTATAGATGAGATGTGGAAACTGCAACTTCTTTGCACATCTGAGAAGACCATGAATAAAATCGCCTGTGCACACAGCCAGACCCTATGAAATTTAAATGGATGCCAGTGGGAAAAATCAAGAAAATTTTGACACAGTTGAGTTTTTCCTGGCCCCTAAAACACCCGCTAGGTAGACCACCAAGTTGTGAAGCAACCGTTCTGTTTCATGCAAATAATATGAAAAGGTCTCGAGGAAGTGTCCTTGGGGATGTTAGACTAGCACACTATAATTCCCATTTATATTTCATTATCTAGTTCACCAGCAGCTTCTCCATGTATAATTTTATGTCATCTTTACAGAACAGCCTGTGGTTGTTACCAACCCCATTTGACAGATAAAGAAAGCTGAGCTCACAAGGCTTTTAAATGGCAGGGCTGTGCGTCTGGATTCCACACCGTGCACATTACCGACAGTTCTCGATTTGGAACTTAGGGAGTGTCTCTCAATTCTTTACAAAGAGTTTTTCTCCAGTCGCTGATCTGGGAAACTCTTGTTCCTATAGAGCCCAGTCAAATGGGCAGGTATCAGCACCCGCCTCGCCCCCAGCAGGTGCAGTCAAATGAATGGCAACCTTCACTGCCTCTTAATGAGTAGCCCCATGCTGCCACAGTCACACATTCTGGTTTGAATTTTTAATTCCATCTCATAAAATAGTGCCATAAATCACCCTGTGCTCCATTTAGAGTTGCATTTTCCAAAACCATCTCTGAAGTAATTAAGGAGAAACTATGCAGGCCTCTAAATCAGTTCTCCAAAATATGCAGGAGCGATGCCGATTCTGCAACTCACTTTCCTTTTCTTCTATCTCTTGCATCAATTCATTCTGACTATGACATAACACCATCCCCAAACCTTCATTCACAAAATATTTATGAGCCATTTGTGAACCTTTAGCCACTGAGAAATATAATGCTGCATGACAAAAATGAGTTATATGAAAGTGTACAAAGTCTTGTACACTCACAAAAATGAGTTATATGAAAGTGTACAAAGTCTTAATATAATCCATCCGGCCTCAGGTCCACAGATTAATAACTTAAACTTCACTCCAGTATGAAATCCAGACCAAAGCAATATTGCAAAAATCTTGTGGCTGTACCCAGAGACCTTGCAACCTAACCTAATTTGCCTATTGTCTACATTTTCAAAATCAAATAAATACATAAATAAAAAGTAAATCCAAAAGAGATTCTCTTAGCTCCAGGGAGCACTTTTACATCATATACAAAGCAAACCGATTTGAATGTTTCCCAAACATGCAGGTGCTAAACACTCATGCTTGGCAGGAGTAATTATTTGTTGTATTCCCTGGATCTTCTATTTTGCTGAATTTAATTTGTTTTCAATACTTCAAGGAAGTAAAAATATAAAAGTACACCAAAACAGTAGAACAACTGTGACAGTAAATAAGAGATTTACCACAATGCTTATTATGAATGTTGTTTAGGCAGCATAAAATTCAAAAAGGACATCCATCCTGAGTCTCCCCTCCTCACTCTGCAGCTGGTAGAAAAATGTGAGCCTGAAACAATGGAGTAAGGGATGCTTTTGGGAGAAGAGTTGTCGCAAACTGCACGTGAGCCAAAGTCACAACCATCATTGGAAAGAGGTTTGTGACTACTTTATAGTATCTGGTCACCAGTAAAGATTCTGGAGCAATGACAAAGGCAAGTGTTGCTGGAGGGTCTTAAGCAGGAGTCATGGCAGCCAGGACAGAGATGGACACGTTTCCTCCAGAAAGCAATTCTTAAATCCAGCTGCAAACGAATCACCAAAGGAATTTGGAAAGCTGCTAACATCAGACTCTAACCCAAGACTGATGGACTTGGAAAATCTCCGCAGGGGGGGGCCTGGGACCTACTGGATGTAAAAATGCTGTCCAAATGAGCCTGATGCTTTGACTATGTTGAGAATCTCTGAGTAGCAGGTTGATTACGTTGGTTTAACTCTGATTGACGATCGACCGTTCATGGTCCCTTGGTATAAATGAGAAATTGCAAACTTGAAGGCTGCAAGCTTTATTTAGAATATAGACATATTTGCTCCGGCATGCATTATGCTTAAAATTGAACTAATGTTTTAAAATACAAAAACAAGACATTTTACCTTAAAATATAGATTCTTCCTAAAAAGAGAGTTCTGGACATTCTAGGGGACACATTGACTGGACCTACGTGATGTCAGCACTCTCGCACAAGGCAAGTAAGTCTCTTCCGTTTTCCACAGACCACGACGCTCCCTTTTGATAACACCCCAGACACCTTCTCTCACTAATAGTGCCTGGATGGTTTTTATAGCTATTCACAGTTCTAAGACTCGATTTTATAAGTAAGCAAATGTAGTGACTGCAATAAAGGTTCAAATTCTGGGGAGAAAGAAAAAAAAAGATAAGTAAATGGAGGCCTAGAAAATGCAAACTGCTTCTTAGTTCTATTATTTCTTAAGCTCTGTCATAATTTCTCAAATCCCCGTTTACCTATGCCAAACTTCTGGTGAAATTTGTTTTTGCAGATTGGCCTCTTAATATTTAATGATGTTTCTCTTTGAATTTTAAAGTAGTAATTAAATTGAACTGTTCAGAAAGAGCATATTAATTCCAATTTTTAAAATATGAAAGAGAATAAGTCTTACTCAAAGCAAGAGCACAGTAAAAAGTGAACATTTATTCTGTAGGGTGAGCCTGGGTATCTCTTATTAAATATTCATTTCAATCATGACAAATAAGTTGAGACAACAGCTACAAAGAAACATAAAATATATACTAAGAAGAAATGTTTCCCATTCCCTAACTTTCTTCATACCTGGGCTGGCACGTCTCAATTTCCGAATTATTTTATATGTGTTTATGTTCCTCTAATACGTTATTAACTCTTTCAGAGCAGGGCCCTTGATTTACTTATCTTCTAGATCTACAATAGCATCTAGCACAGAGCTTTATATGTATGTAATTAGTATGCAGTGATCATTGGGGAATGTCCTCTAAAATATCCAAAGTGGCACCCAGAAATAAAGAAACCAATATCCAAAATAAAAACATTTGTATCAATAGACTGAGGCAAGCAGATTGTCCTGTTTAATGGGAGTGGTCAGCACCTAATCGATCAAAAGTCTGATGGGACAAAAAAGGTGGACTCAGCCCGAGTAAGAGGAAACTCCTGCCTGACTGCTTGGACCAGGACGTTGGTCTCTTCCTGCCATTCTCAGCTCTTCTTGAGTCTCAGACATCCCGGTTGTTAGATGAGAACTTATACTACTGGTTCGTAGAACTTTAGACTCGGGGAAAAACTACATCATTAGCTTTCCTGGGTCACCAGCTTTCAAATGATAGACCTTGGGAATTCTCAGTCTCCATGATTGCATGAGCTAATTCATGCTCATGAATTATGGTGTCTGTCTGTCTATCAGTTATCTATCTATCTATCTGTCTGTCTGTCTATCTATCGATCTATCTCTCTATCTATCCATCTATCTGTCATATTCTGCTCCTCTGGAGAACCTTAACTAATACACTGAGGAGAGGGCTAGGGTCAGAGAGGGCCTGATGGATTGGGGTAACTGCAGGTCTGATCCTGTTCTGCTGGAGGCAAAAATAGTAAGTGGAGAAAGACAAGCCTGGAGAACTCAGCAGGGCAAACCAGGCCGAATGAGGCTTGACTGGCTGCAAGGCTCTGTGGCTCCTCTTCTCCATGTGCTCCTCTTTCCCATGGAAGGAAATAAATGTAAAAATCATTAAAAATGACAGACTAAATGTCATGGAAAACTACAATGAGGAAATGCCAGCACTTTTATTAATTGTATTGATGATTCATCAGTGTCAGGAATGGAAGGATAAATATTGCCTTAATTTGTTTATTCAATGTATATTTATCAAAAGCCTGTGGTGGGCTAGATATCACTCTGGGTGCAGAGGAGTCGGGAGTGAACAAAGTGTCTACTGTCAAAGATGAAGCTGGCAGGGAGAAAATTACACACAATAACCAACTAAACAATTTGCCATGTTTTATGCACCTGAGAGAGTGGTAATTTTTGTGGAAAAAAAAAAAAGCTTAGGAAGTACCAGAGAAGGGCTGCTTATTACTTCGTAGCAGGTACTGGGAAAGGCCTCAGTTATGAGATTGGAGTTGGGCAGGGAGCTGACAGAAGTGCGGATGGACTGTCACACAGGAGGAACAGCAGCATGATTGCCACGAAGTGGGAGGTACGAGGTGTGCTCAAGGGAAAGGAAGGACGCCAGCGTGACTGGACAGATGGCAAGAAGGGGATGGGTGAGGGAGGGTGATTGGTGGGATCACACTTACGGTGCATCTTAGAAGGGTACAAGTGAAAATTACTAAATGTAGGATAGAAATGTCTTCATACAGTGATTAAAAGGCCATGAAGGCTATGTTAAATACTTTAATGAAAATATTTCAGATTGTATATAAAGTCAGCACATTGTGCCCCATGATTGCACCAATGTACACAATTATGATTTAATTAAAAAAAAGAGGATGGAAGGAGAACAGAGCTGGGGACGAGAGGAAGGGAGAGGAGGGGATGGAAGAGACTAGAGTAGAGCTGGGGACTGAGCAGAATGAGGGTGGAGTGGAGGAGACTAGACCCGGGAACGGAGGAGAGTGGGAAGGGGATGGAGGAGAACTGAACAGATGAGTGTGGAGTGGAGGAGACTAGACCCGGGAACGGAGGAGAGTGGGAAGGGGGTGGAGGAGAACAGACCCGGGAACTGAGCAGATGAGGGTGGAGTGGAGGAGACTAGACCCGGGAACGGAGGAGAGTGGGAAGGGGATGGAGGAGAACAGACCCGGGAACTGAGCTGATGAGGGTGGAGTGGAGGAGACTAGACCCGGGAACAAGGGAGAGTGGGAAGGGGATGGAGGAGACCAGGCTGGGGACTGAGGGAGGGGAGCCGAGGGGACTAACAAG
>CAUYRH010108658.1:0-25050 GCA_963574655.1 Perodicticus potto
ATTACTTTGTGAGAACAATTTTGGTCCGTATTTAGAAGTTTTCTCCTAACCCTTCAAATATGTACCACAGGTGTGATCCCGCCCTCTATCCTCACTCCCCCCACCCTCCCTCTCCCTCCCCTTCCCTCCCTCTCCCCTTTCCCTATCTTCCTGTGCAAGAAGTGGGCTGTAGCCTACACTTGAAAGATATAAATTTGCTCCTCTGTATGCGGGGCTGAGACATCTCACTCTGTGTTGAGGGAGTGAAAGCTGTGACTGTGAACGGTCTACAGGAGTTTAGACCCTGGGTGAAGCTGCAGAAGTCCTTGAGCTCTGAAAATACCTCACGAATGGCATTGAGCATGGAAATGCATGTGCACATTCGATAAGTATTCCTTGGGCCGGGCACAATACAGCAGGGAAACAAGTCACAAAAATCCCTGCCTTCCTGTAGTTTACATTCTACCAGGGCGAGACAGATGATACACAATATAAGCAAGTGAAATACAACATACATTGTGCTATTCATAAGTGCTAAAGAGAAAAACAATGCAGGGAGAAGGACTAGCAAATGCTGGGGAGTCAAACATTACAATTTCAGATAAGGGGGCTAAGGAAGTCCTTATTGAGAAAGTGACATTTGAGTAAAGACCAGAAGGAAATGAGAAGGTGACTAATGTAGACATCTGGGGAAAGAGCACTTAAAGCAGGAAAAATAACTGCACGAGCCATTGTTGTGGGTTGAATGTGTCCCCCTCAAAAGATATGTGGAAGTCCTAATTCCTGGTACCTGTGAAGCGTGACCTTATTTGGAAATAGAGTCTTTGCGGATGTAATCAAGTCATATTCGAAGGAAGAACAAGGCTAATCTTAGTTCTAAGATTACAGGTATAAATCACTACTCCCAATCTGTGATGGTTAATTCCATGTATCAACTTGACCACGCCACAGTGCCCAGATACTCAGTCAAATATTATTCTAGATGTTTCTGTGAGCATTTAAATCAGTAGATTTTGAGTAAAGAAGATTGCCCTCCATAATGTGAATGGGCCTCTTTCAATCAGTTGAAATCCTGTGTGGCTCAAGGAGTAGGGTGCCAGCCCCATATATTGGAGGTGGTGGGTTCAAACCTGGCCCCAGCCAAAAACTCAAAAAAAAAAAAAAGAAAATTTCCCTAAAATCTATCTCTGACTCTCTTTCTCTACTCACACACACACACACACACACACACATATATATACTAGTTCCATTTATATGGAGAACCCTGATTAATACAAGTGTTATCAGCAGAAGTTTGACATAATCTACTTCCTGTGAAAAAGTAAAATTCAGGCAGCATGTTTTCTCTGGTGCTGGAGCTCTAGTCATAAACTTGAGAGCATTTATAGAGAGTGGGATTTTCAAATGACATAGAAGATAGAGTTCCAGGTGGCGCCTGGAGCTCAGTTAGTAGGGCACCGGCCACATACACCGAGGGTGGCAGTTTCAAACCCAGCCCCAGCCAGCTAAAAAACAACAATGACAACTGCAACAACAACAAAAGTAGCCAGGCGTTGTGATGGCTGCCTATAGTTCCAGCTACTTGGGAGGCTGAGGCAAGAGAGTCGCTAAAGCCCAAAAGTTTGAGGTTGCTGTGAGCTGTGATGCCATGGCACTCTACTCACTCTACAGTGAGACTCTGTCTCAGACAAAAAAGAAGATAGAGTTCCAGAGAATAAAGAAACTCTGGTTTATTACTAACAGATGATGCTTAGTTCCAGAAAAGACAGGAGAGAACAATATTCATGTTCTCCAATAATCAAGAAGCCAAGAAAGGGATTTACTGAGTAGTCACAGCAGGGAAGGAAGATAAGGCCTTTCTTGGCCTCCTGAATAACTTCATGTCAGTATCTTATTTGAAAAGAACTATTTTCTTTATCTGGTTTTGCCATGGACCAGCTGTGTGATCTTCAGGGAGACATTTCCCTTCTCTGGACCTTCATTTTCTCCCTGTTAATTAAACAGTCTCTATGGTCTTTTCCAACCACACACATCTATGTTGCTTGAAACTCTAACGTCCACTAAGGTAGGGGGCCTCTGGTTTACTTCCATCTACGTAGCACCTAGCATGGGGCCTGCCATGCAGTGGCACCTAGAACATAGTAAGCACTCAGTAATACTAGCATTGAATGAATAAATGAAGACTTTTTAAAAACTATCTAGGTGACTGGGTGCTGTGGCTTTCACCTGTAATCCTAGCAGTCTTGGGAGGCTGAGGCAAGAAGATCCCTTGAGCTCAAGACCTTAAGACTAGCCTGAGCAAGAGCAAGACCCTGTCTCTACTAAAAATAGAAAAATTAGCCAGGTGTGTGGCAGGCACCTATAGTCCCAGCTACTCAGGAGTCTGAAGCAGGAAGATCACCTGATCCCAGGAGTCTGAAGTTGCTGTGAGCTGTGATGATACCACTGCACTCCAGCCTGGGCAGCAGAGTGAGAATCTGTCTCAAAAACAAAACAAAACAAAAAACCATCTGGATAGGGGGACAAGAAATCAAGGAATCTCATCCCGTGGAGGCACACAAAAGATGTTTTTAAGAAACATGAAATCTTTATTGTGATCATAAGACATTTCTTGAGACTTATTTTATCTTAGCAGAGCACTGCATGATGGTGTAGAATAGTGGTTCTCAACCTGTGGGTTGTGACCCCTTTGTAACAATGAAAATACATCACGGCATTAGGAAGGCCGAAAACCACTGATGTAGAAAGTTATTTAAAGTAATTCAGTGCCCCCGAAGGTCTCACTATTTTGTTGGGGAGACAGAAAGTGTTGTAGTCTGTTTAAATTCAACAGGAAGACTCTGAAGCTGAACAAAAAGTATGGCAGCAAGGCCTCCTTGGCCATCCTAAGCACGCCCTACAGCCTCAGGCAGGCTCCACACAAACTTCCCTCTGCCCTTTTCTCCTGCCCTCAATTCTCCAGTTAAATCAGACTTTTGCCCAGTTCAAGCAGGGAATTGTGCTGTATCAGTCAACTCCCTGCAAGTCAGCTAATGATTTTCTATCTTCATCTTCAAGCAGCCTAGAAGAAAATTGAGTTTATGAAGTATCTCTCTGACTTACAGCTCAGAAAAACCTCTCCATATCATTACATTTAATTTAGGAAAGCCTTCAGCTTTTAGGTCAGAGGAGCGGCTTCCCCATTCTTTAAAAACAAGGTGAATGTGGCTCTGACTGGGAGACAGGCAGGCCTGCCTCTAGTTCCAGCTGCGTCACGTAGGGATAGTGGATGTGTAGCACGTCACTTCTCTCGGAGCCTTGGTCATCTCCTCTGAAAAGAGAGGCTGTAACAACGGCACACATACACACACACATACACCCACGTCCCTCAACACACACACACTCCACCCTCTGCCTCAGCGTGGTTCTGAGAATTAAATGAAATCATCTGGGTGACGGTACTCTGTACTATGCAAATGTAAGTTCTCTTTATTATCAGATTTCAGCTATGATGAGTCATTCCAGACACCAGTTCTTGATGTATTATTTGTCCTTCACTTAACCCTGCCACAAATTATTTATCCTTCTTTTCCTTCTCTTGTTTCCTGGAGACATTATAAAGTCGGCCCATGCTTTCTCCCCGACGGAGTCTGCTCCCAGTGCCCCCTTTCTGGCACCCTTCCCCTTCCCAGTTAGGCAGGCAGGTCTTACCCCTCATTGTCAGTGATGATTCAGGAAGTCTTCTCCCAGCCCACACTGTCACCATGCACAGCTGCATATCAGACAGTGGCATAGTTAATGTTTGATCTAGTTGTAGTCATGTGTAGAGTCATAGGTTCCAGAATTAGCATTGTCATTGATTGTCCAGGGGGCTGCAGGCCATTCATTTCAAGAGACATCTATTCAGGTCAGGGGTGGAGAGGAAATTGTCTACTGTGAAGAAATGTAAAATGTTTAGGTCACATAGCTTTGTAAACCTCTAGTTGTGAACAACGTGCAGTGGCACACACACAAAAACGATATGAGTATGTAGAGGAAGGGACAATTTGATCTGCCTCCGAAGGCTGTAGAAAGAAAACACCACTTCAGACAGGAGGTGACATCGAGCTAGTCCTGGAAGGATGATTGAGATTTCACAAGTCCAAGAGACATTAAGACATGAAAGGAGAAGTGAGGTGAGGGAAGAGCAAAAGTTTGGGGTGAACAAAGCGTAGGATGCATAGTACATAGTAGGGAGACCAGGCGGTGAAACTAGAAAGAAGGTTTGGCTAAAGTTTTGTTGGACCTGGTGTGCCAGGCGTATGTGTGTGGGCTTTATTTTCTCCAGCCCTTCTCAACTGGGTCCATAAAAAACAAAATTAAGCCCTGATGGCCTAAGACATCCATTGAGCAAGTAAATTTGTCCCTACACCTAGAATGATACTAACTACGTGCTGTACTGAAATAGTCACTCAGACAATGTTCTGCAGGGCCTGATTCTCACACGGAAGCTCAGCAGAGGAAGGCTGCCAGGCAGGGGCAAGCCATCCAACACTTACAGGAGGAAGCAAGTGGCCTCCTCACATGTCACAGAAACTTTGGTGGCAATACGAAGAGCGCTTTAGAAAAGGTACAAGCAGAGGACATGTGACAAATTCAAGTGCTATTGCAAGAATTCAGGTGAGTGATGACCGAGGCTCAGGGTGCTGACAGTGGCAATGGAAGGGACATCCATTTGAGAGGCAGAGTGGAGGGTGTACGTTGGTGCTGTCTTCCCTGGCTCCCCAGCTGTGGCGTAGTCACTAGCTCCCCCCAGCCGCAGGCTGGAGCCTTCCTAAAGAGGATAGGAAGCGCATCAGCCCTCGCCCCTCACAGGGGTGGGTGTGCTGCCACCCATCGGGACTATATCACATCTGCAGTGAGCTCTGCACAGCCTGACTGCCCCAGGTTGTTTTTCTCTGCTTCATACTCCCTCACCCTCGTGGACATGTTGGTCTAGTTTTCACAACTGTCCTTCAGCCTAATTCCCCTCCGCCAGCCCCGCCTTTCCCTGCTGAGACAGAAGCCCTACTCTGAACCCCAGCCTGCTTGGCTGGGTGCCTGACACTGGGCTTCCCTAACCCAACCCATTCTTCCAGGGGGCTGGTCCCCACCCCATGCTTCACCCCAGCTCTAGTAGCCTGCAGCTGAGTGAGCGTGGCCAGCTCCGGTTTGCTCCCTCTCAACTTCCTCCTCCTGCCCCCAGGGCCATGTTGCTAAGGTCTCTCCATCATGCCAGAGACCTAAACTCACAGAATTCAGATGAGTCATCGCCAGACCTTGTCTGGGGCCTGTTTTCTCATTTATGACACGAGGGGGTTATACAAGGTGACTTCTAAAGTAGCTCCCTTCCAACACTAACATTCTGGGTTTCTAAGTAGACCAACTATAAAAGAAGTCTGCACTGGCGCAGAATAATTGAGGCTGGGAGCAAGTGAGTCAGACTCAGCAAAAATGTCAAGCTCACTGTGAAGCCAGGAGATCAGAGTGCAGCCTCCCATGGGAGAGGCAGAAGCTGGAGACTCAAGCCGGAGATTAGCCTCCCCAGACAGCTGTGTGGACAGGATGACTGAGGCCATACCTGGTTTATTAGTCACATTCATGTTCAAAGGGTTAGCCATGTCATTTTTTTTTGAGACAGATTCTTACTATGTTGCCCTCAGTAGCGTTCTGTTGCATCACAGCTCACAGCAACCTCAAACTGATTCTCTTGCCTCAGCCTCCCAAGTAGCTGGGACTACAGGTGCCGTCCATGCCATACCATTTTATGTCCCTCCAAAGGATGACATTAATTTACGACCTCCCTAAAGCTATTTAGGTGGTGGTTGTAATTGCATCTTTCCCCTGGTTAATGCTGGTAGTTTAGGATTCAATATTATCCCACTGCTATTTGGCACACTCCCTTACAATTCCATCCAGTGAGTATTTCGTGAGCATCTAGTTTTACTCTCAATGGTTCCTGAATTCCTCTCAGATGCTTCTCGGGGTGTGTGAAAGAAAAACCACAGGTGTTTGGAGACCTATGTTTGAACCCCACAGCTACTTACTAGTCACATGATTCTGAAAAAGTGAATCTCCAAACTTTTAATTCCCCATCTGTGAAATGGGATAATAATACTGAACTTGCAGGGTTGAAGCCCAGATTGAAACACCCACTACACAGAAGGACTTCTACCTCACAGCAATCCTGGCAAAGCTCTGCCCTCATGATGGTCTCTTTTGGGCTTTCCTGGTCTTTTCCACCACCGGGCCACACATGCTCCTGCTCCGATTCCAGACCTACACCATGCTGAGTCAGCGCCAGCACCCACACTTCCTGGAGGGGGCCTCCCCCACCCCCTGCACCAGCCCCGCTTCCTTTATCTTCCACTTTCTTTTTTCTTTTTCTTCTCTGGTCAGGGCTGAGCAATCATAGGCCAAGAAAAATCTTGGTCAGAAGACGAGATCATAGCTGAAGTCTCCAAGGGCTCCATTGTCTCAGCTCCACAGGCTGTTATATGGAAGATTTAAACCCTAGTGCTGTGACTCAGGCCAGGGCCAGTCAGGAGATTCTAAGGGGTTAGAGGGATGAAGTAAGGAGGCTTGAAAGCTGCTGAGCACGGGAATTAGCTGAGGACACACATCTTTGGCTAGAGACTAACGTTCCCAGCTCTTCCTTCAGGGGGATGCTAGTGTCAGGGACTGGCAGAGACATGGTCTCTACGGGCCTTAGAGATCACTTATATCTACCCTCTTTTACACAGATGGAGAAACTGAGGCCCAGAGGAAGGCAATGACTTTCCCAGGTTCTCATAGAAAAGGCCAGAACTGCATCCAAACACTGGACTCTAAAATCTATGTCCCTATTTCCATTATCCCAGGACAAAATAGTGACTGTCAAAATTCAACTCATTGTGGGTACCCTCTAAATTTGATGAAGTGAAGGGAATGTTACTAACAGGATTGCTAAGCAGGAGAGCATTCGCTTACTTGCCAAATGTTTACTGAGCCCCAGAAGGTAAGTGATGGCTAAATTGTGAAGGCAGTCAAATGCCATGCTTAGGAAATTTTGTAAACATTTCATCAAAGTGTGCAGAGAAAGGGATTGACATGATCATTTTCAAAGAGATCATTGTGGTAGCAGAGGGGAGGATGGATTGGAAGGTGGTGTCAGGTTAGATGCCCAAGGATCTACAGGGCTTTAGAGTAGTCATAGCAAGAGATGGTCGATGGAGGTCGAAAGAAGGGCAGTGGCAAGAAGGACAGAGAGAAGGCAGGAGAATCCATCATCATTTCTTTCATTTCTATGATTATTATTTTTAATTGACACTTAATAATTTTATATATTTATGGGGTACATGTGATATTTTGATCATGTATATAATGTATAAGGATCAAGTGCAGTAATTAGCATCTCTGTAACTTTAAATATTTATCGTTTCTTTGTTAGAAACAGTTAAAATTTGCTCTTCTGGCTATTTGAAAATACACAGTAAATTATTGTTAATTATAGTCACCTATACTGGTATAGAATAGTAGAATTCATTCCTCTCATTATGCTGCACTTCTGTACTTGTTAACCAACCTTTGGCTCTGTTCCCTCCATTCTACTCTTCTCCACCTCTAGTAACCATTATTCTACCCTCTACTTCTATGACATCAACTTAGTTTAGCTTCCATATGTGAGTGAGATCCTGCCAAAGGTCATTTATTAAATGCCCTCAATGGGACCTGTTGATCAGTGGCAGGACAGGTGGAGCTGGGTAGGGCAAGAGGCTGGTCCCCAGGCCAACCCAAGCACTTCTAGAGCCCTAGACCTCTGCCCAGTGTCCCAGGCTAACCAAGCAGGATTCATTCCTGTCAAATGGCTATTTGACAGCCACAACACTGGGAAGGCCTCATGCTGCCAACAATCACTCAATCACTGAAATTCTGACTGTGCAATAAATCAAAGGCATCTGTTTCCCTAGCGAAGTGGAGCAAAGATATTGGTCATGACACACAAATAGAAAGTCTTGTTAGAGTGTTATTTACCTAGAGGCTTCCAATTAAGGGCAAAGATTCTTAAAAGATTAAACCTCCTAATTTCTATGCCTTGTTTGGATAATTAAAATTTCCTGGTGAAAAATGTGTATGTGCCATCCTCTACTAACCATGGAGGCAATGTATTGTAACAGTTAATAACACAGAATTTGGTGTCAGGAGGTCTTGGGTTTGAGTCCTAAGTAAGTACTCACACGCTGTATAATCTTGAGTAAGTTACTAAATGCCTTTTTAAAGATTACTTGACCATATAAAGGGGAATAACAGTTGTATTCCCATAAGGATTATTGCCCAAATGATATAAGATAATGCATTTTAAATGCTTAGCGCAAGCTCCCCACATACCAAGTGCTCAAGGATCAGCTATTGTTGATGGTAATATCTCTACTGAATTATTTTGTAGCATGGTGTATAAATAAAAAATCACTTCTCTAAGTGTAAAAGAGTTTGCATTCAATATTTTAAAAATATTCCTGTTTGGATATTGTGTTTTAACAAAAAAAAAATTTTTTTTTTGGAGACAGACTCTCACTTTGTTGCCCTCAGTAGAGTGCCATAGCGTCATTGCTCACAGCAACCTCAAACTCTTGGGCTCAAGCGATTCTCTTGCCTCAGCCTCCCAAGTAGCTGGGACTACAGGCACCCACCACAATGCCCAGCTATTTTTAGAGATGAGGTCTCGCTCTGGCTCAGGTTGATCTCTAACCTGTGAGCTCAGACAATCCACCCACCCCAGCCTTCCAGAGTGCTAGGATTACAGGCATGAGCCACTGCACCCGGCTCTGTTTTAACCAAATTTTAAAGATTTGTGGGTGAGTGTTGGGACAAAAGAACATTTGATATATCTACTGTATATGCAGGTTTTATTAATGTACAATGAAAGCATTTACTTTTCAAAAATTCTACATTCTGGCTGGGCCTGGTGGCTCACACCTCTAATCCTAACTCTGGGAGGCTGAGGCGGGTGGATCACCTGAGCTCAGGAGTTGGAGACCAGACTGAGCAAGAGGGAGACTCCCTCTCTACTAAAAATAGAAAATCTAGGCAACTGTTATGGCAGGCACTTGCAGTATCAGCTGCTTGGGAGGCTGAGGCAGGAGGGTCACTTGAGCCCAAGAGTTTGAGGTTGCTGTGAGCTATGACACCAAGGCATTCTACAAGGCAACAAAGTGCAACTCTGTCTCAAGAACAAACAAAAATTCTATATTTAGAAGTGATTTTGCTATTGATTTTCCAGGTGACTTTGATTAAGTGCATTTAATCATTTTTTCTTCTTACATTCTCTCTGTAAAATAAGTGGGTTCCAAAATATCTGGTTTCCAAAGGCTCTACCAATTCTAAAATAAATACCTGGATTTTACACTCCAATTACATATTGCAAATCTGTAACAATAAATCAAACCCTGGCTCAGCGCCTGTGGCTCAACTAGCTAAGGCGCCAGCCACGTACAACTGAGCTGGCGGGTTCAAATCCAGCCTGGGCCCGCCAAACAACAATGATGGCTGCAACCAAAAAATGGCCGGGCATTGTGGCGGGCGCCTGTAGTCCCAGCTATTTGGGAGGCGGAGGCAAGAGACTGGCTTGAGCCCAGGAATTGGAGGTTGCTGTGAGCTGTGATGCCACAGCACTCTATCCAGGGTGACAGCTTGAGGCTCTGTCTCAAAAAAAAAATAAAAATAAAAATAAATAAATAAGTAAAACCCTAATTAGTTCTAAAGAAGCTCTAGAACCCTCCATGATTATCAAGGATTATTGCCAAAGATCTGACTACCATCCAATATTACAATGTGTAGACTTTATTTATCTAATGGTTTGACAATGTATATTTGACCTAGAACATCTGGAAGTTTATTTACAACTGACAAGCAGAAAACTAAAACCAGAATTTGAGTCCCCTGACACTTGCTGGCCCTTGGGAGGAAAATGAGTTTTTCTTTGAACTCTTTCATCTGTTTGTTTGTATTGATCAAACTTCACCAAAGTTTCCTTCTTTGGTAATAAGTTGATAAGTTTGGCGACATAACGGGAATAGGTTAGAAAGATCATCATTATGAGCCAGCCTTTCAAGTCCAGCCCCAGCTCACTCTCCCAACTCTTCCCCACTGCTTTGCTCTCACACATTCTAGTTACAACCCGGGCTGACCTTGGCTATTTCCTTAGATTTGTGTGTTTACTGCTCTTAGGTCTTGCTGATGCTGCTCTCCACCCAGGAGCACTTCCTCCCTTTCTCTGAATTCTTCTTCCTCTTTCCCTGACAATATCTGGGTGTTCAAATCCTTCTCATCCTACAAGGCTCGGTGCACGAGGTGTAGGTGATCTTTCTCCTTAGATGGAGTGAATGTCTCCCTCAGGTAAGCCTCCAGGACGCTTTTGGCACAGGGGATGGACACTCTGGACCTGCAGTCACCCCACCTGAGTTCAAATCCCTGTGGTCTTTGGCCGTGCGATCTTGGGCAAATTAAAAAAAAATTCTCCATGCCTCAGTTTCCTTATCTGTAAAATGGAGCTGATGGTATTACCTACCTTGTAAGGCTTTTGCTAGGTTTAAATGATGCAATAAATATAAAGCATTTAGAATAGCGCCTTGTCATAGTGAGTGTTCAATAAATTCTAGTTATCATTATTATTCCTCTCTCTTTCCACCTCATTTTACAGATTTAACATCCCTGTCTTATATTCCCTCCTGGACTCTACACTCCTTTAGGGCAGAAGGATTTTTGTTCATTTTTAAAGCTCTTTTTGTGCCTAAAACATACTTAACTCACAGAATTAGTTATTTGGCAGATTTTTTTTTTTCTTTTGGTAGAGACGAGTTCTTGATTTTGCTTAGGTCAGGTCTCAAACTCCTGACCTCAAGTGATCCTCCTGCCTCAGCCTCCCAGAGTTCTAAGATTACAGATGTGAGCCACAGCACCTACCTATTTGTTAGATTTTGGAAAAATTAGGACCAAGCCTTTTCTCCCTTTTTATTCCTAATATCTGGAAGATGCTTTAACGATGAAATAAGCAATTCCATGAATTAAAGAGACTTATTGTAATTAAATGTCAAATTGGGCATTAGACTAAATAGCCTATAGTTAATTGCACACTAAAGCATGTGGTAACCACATCCCTTTTTAAAGAATGTTACATGTGGTGTACAGCTATTTAGCAGTAGAACCTGGACTCCAGCCTAGGGCTCCTGACACCTAGCCCAGGGTCCATTCTGCTGTTCCAAGCTGCTGGATCATATTACCTCACTTCCCACGGCTTCAGGTCAGCCTGGCTCTGGCTGGCCACGCACAGCAACAACCAGACCATGGAACGAGCACAGCTCACTCTGCAGGGCGCACCCTCCCCCCTGACCCAGGAACAAATCAGGGAACAAACATGTGCCAGTGGAAAATGTTACATATTAGCCCTATAGGACAAAGTTCAGTTGTCATCAAGTTTCCAGGTCAAATTCAGATCTGTTTCTGGGATATTTTCTACAGATATTTCTTACATCTTTGCAGAGACACTTCTTTGGTCTGTGTTCATGGATTCATACCAAATAGCAGTTTACCCAACACTATGATTCATTTATTTGTTTTCTGTACACTGTTTGACTTTTCCCATATTTGGCCTCAGCTAAGGACTCTCAGCATGTGTTTTATGTGGCTAGTCGGTCAGACTTTTTTATATTATTATTTTTGGATCTTAATATAAAAAAAAAATGGGCCAAAGGCCAAGATTTTTCTAATAATAAACCAGGGACTAATCTTATTTTGTGTATGTGTGTTTGTGTAAGTGTTAACTTTAATTTAGCTCTTCAGTGAATTTCACTGCATTTATGTTAAAGCATAATTCAGGGCAATTAGTAGATCAGCCCTGGTATGCTATTACTAGTTCCTGCTTCAGGAGTAAGAACCCTCCAAAGTAGCACAGGCCCACAGAAATGGGCCTGGAGAAATTAGGCCAGACATGGATCAAAGACATTAAGGTATACAATGCTGTCTTCTCCCCGCTCTCGGGAGCAGGATCTCTTTTCTCATGACTGACTTGGGATGCAGGCAAACAGCATAGAAGAGTGCCAGAAGTCTCCGCCGTGCTTCTGATGTCTGGCAATCCTACCTCTGGAACTGCATTTCTGTTGGCAGGAGTTTGTAGACAAGGTCTCACTCTGTTCCCAGGCTAGATAGAGTGCAATGGCATCTTCACAGCTTGTCGCAACCTCAAATTCCTGAGCTCAAGGGATCCTCCTGGCTCAAGTGGCTGGGACTGTGGGCACATAGCTTATCTTTGAATGTTTGGGGGCTCACTATTGCTCAGGCTGGCCTCACGCCATCCTCCTACCTCAGCCTCCCAAAGTAGTAGGATTACAGGAAAAAGCTACCACCAGCCTATTCCAGAGACTTCCATCTATTCCTTTACTAATTTATTCATTCTTCAAATGTTAACTAGTGCCACTATGTTCAGGAAATAGGAAGAGAAAAGTGAGTAGGACATAGGAGTTTCTGCCTGGTGGGAAGATCAAAATAGGCAGATAGCTAAAAGTCTGTGTGTGCCACAAGTATGGCAGAGCTGTACCTACAAGGCTGCCAGAGCTGTAGGAGGAGACCCCAGAGAGTGGGTTGCCATGGAAAACCACAGGAAAGAGTGTGCACAGTCAGAAAATGTCTTGCTGTGACATTCCAGTTCGAGAGTGTAAAAGCCACCTGAAAGGCAGGCAGATCTTGACCACAAGCGAAGACTTGATAGGAAAGTGAGAACGGACAGAGACTGGGACTCTAGGCCGCTGCCCCAAAGGGGATGCAGTAAGCTCCCGGCTGCTGGAGGATCAACTGAGTGCAATGGGGCCAGAGATGGGGGTGCCCCGAGACAGGCACTAAAAGAGAAAATACCAAGTAAATGTTACCTATTTGGTAATTTAGGGGAAAGTGGGCACTGGCTTCCAGTCTTATATGCCAGAGGAAAGCCATAAATTAGATCTGAATTAATGTGGTTTATGAAATTAAAACAAGAAAGCATGTGTTTGGCTTCAGGACTAGGAAGACTCCTGAGTTTCCAAATTATTGCTCCCATCACTGCGGTGTACCCCCAAAGAACGTATGTTCTTCTCTTTAGTTAGAATAACTCTGTGCCCTCTCCTTTGCCCTTCAAGACGTGACACAGGGTCCCTTCTCTCCCAGATGGCTCAGACTGCTGGGCATCTCTGCCCTAGCAATGAGCACATCCCTCCCTCTCATTGGATTAACACTCATCGCATTGGATTGTTCCTGCCTAGTTTTCTGTCTCCCCTTCCAGTAGGCTGTGCGCTCTCAGAGGGCAAAATTCGCCTTTCATCTCTGTATCCCCAGGACTTAATCAAGGACTAGAACATAGTAGCTGCCAATACATTTCTATGGATAGACAGATGGATGGATGGATTAAATGGATGAATCAATGACTGACCCAAATCAACCAGGAAGAGTTTGCTTTCTCCTTAGGAATACAGGCTCCAGGGAGTGAGCACCCAGAAAAAAAGTTGAATAACACTGTGGCAAATCCTGAATTAAAAGCAGGCATCTCAAGTCCAACTCAAATCTAGTTGCACTTTTGTCATTTTAAGTTCCTGCTCATGTAAGCACTGCAATTTTAGGTCAGGGTTTGCTTAGTAGGCAGGTTTCAAAGATACAGAGAGAGGAGCAATCAAATAAAAAAAGCTCAAACTAGGAGCCAGGAGGTCTAGCCTCTCTTCCTGATCCCCCGGCAACTTCCTGATGATGTGATTTAGAAGAACTTCTTATCTCCTTGGGCTCCTGTCTCCTGGTCTCTGGTCTTTTCCCCTTTGTACCCATCCTGCATCCAGTTATCTTTCTTAGAAACAAACTAGTCGTCTTGGTTTTGCTTTAAAACCTCCCGCTGCCTCCAGAGCAAAGTCCCAACTTCTTTGTAGTAAAGGAAATTTTCTTGAGGCCATTTGTCCCTTATCATGTTTCTATATCCATTAGTTCTTTAGGTCCCATTCCCCTAATCAAACTCATTCATGCCTCTGTGTTTCTTCTACAGACTGTCTCTGACCTCGGAGTGACTTTCTACATTCATTTCTCCTAGCAACTCTTGTTTGGTCATCGTTTAAGACCCAGCCAATGGAGCCCAAGAGTTGCTTCTTCAGCAAGGCCTTTTCTTTTTTAAAACTATTTACTTATTTAGTTAGTTAGTTAGTAGAGAAGGCATCTTGCTGTGTTGCCCAGGCTGGTGTTCTAACCTCCAGCAATCCTCGTACCTTGACCTTCTAAAATGCTAGGATTATGGATGTGAGTCATCACACCTGGCCAGCAAGGCCTCTTCTAACTCTTTCAGATAATGTAAGTATCTGCTCCCGTAACATTTTCACTTGTTTATCTCCGATGACTTATAACCTTGATGGAAAGTGTTTGCTTACTCATCTATCTATCTCAGTTGCAAAACTCTGAGTTCCTCTAAGCCAGGGGACGTTATGAGTTATCAGGACTTAACCAAGTTCTGCAATGTATGCTGTCTGGAAAAAAAAAAAATCAAATGAGTTCTATTTAATTTTACATGGACTGTCTCTCTAACTGTGATTGTTATCCATCTATTTCTTCATGAAAGCCATTAATAAATACTGGTTCTCTGAGCACTGATTAGGCAGTAAGGATTATTCTGCACCCTTTATATTTGGTAACAACATTTAATTCTTATCTCTGGCCTGCAGAATTATTACTGTTATTTGACAGACAAAGAAACTGAAGCACAAAGAGGTTAAGTGTCTTTCCCAAGTCACACTTCATAGGTGGTAGAGCTATGATTTAAATTGAAGCCTCGGGTGGCACCTGTGGCTCAAAGGAGTAGGGCGCCAGCCCCATATACCAGAGGTGGCAGGTTCAAACCCAGCTTGGGTCAAACACTGCAAAAATTAATTAATTAATTAATTAACTGAAGCCTCCTCACATCAAAGCCTTGAATGTTTCCACAGTATCACCTGCTTCGCCAAAGGCTTGTGCCTGGTAGGCTCTCATTTGGCTGTTTAATTGCTCCAGACTGCATTGAATCAGACTGTGACAGGCTCATCCCAACTAACAGCTCAGGCCTAGCCGTAGCCACCGCTCATCCATGAAACCCCAGACAGCTGCATCTGAACCCTGGCGCATGGAAACAAGGCCCAGATCCTCTTCCTGGCAGGAAGTGGTGTCTTCTAGCACATGGAACTAGCACTTCATTTCCCGGGATTGGTTGGAGGCCCTCTCAGTTCATGGGTTTATCCCTGATGTTCAGCCCAGAAAGTGTCTGCTTTCTGGCTCCCTGGAGATTGAGAAATTATTGGCTCCAAAGACATGTTTTCTAGTTGCTGAGTCCTCCTGGTGAAAGGTCTCTTGGATGGAAGCGAACAGGCCGAGTTTACCCAGCCCAGCACAGCGTCAGGCAGCCCTGAGCCACACTCACTTAAGGCCCTCAGAACAGCGGGGGCTTCTTCTCGATGCTTCCTCAGCAGGACACCTGCTCTCCAAGGGTGGAGATCTTACAGCCACATCGTGCAGCTGAGATAAAACAGAAAGCCCATGGCAGAGCTCCCTGCAGTCTGGAGACTGTGCAGATCCCTCTTCTTCGGCCTCTCCCGGCTGCTGTGGAGCAGAGAGGCTGACAAAGCAGGGGTGCTCTTTTTCTAAAAAATGTCTCGTAGGAAGATAGGAGAGAACTAGATGAGGAGAAGACGTTTACACGCCCGTGAATACCTATCACGTGCCGGCCATTGCACATAATCTTCTCATTTAATCATCTTGCATGTTTTATTTTTGTCATTTTTTTTGTTTTTTTGAGACAGAGTCTCACTATTGCACCCTGGGTAGAGAGCCGTGGCGTCACAGCTCACAGCAACTTCAAATTCCTGAGCTTAAGTGATTCTCCTGCCTCAGCCTCCCAAGTAGCTGGACTACAGGCGCCCACTACAACGCCTCGCTATTTGTTGTTGTTGCTGTTGCAGTTGTCATTGTTGTTTAGCAGGCCTGGATCAGGTTTGAACCCACCAGCCCGGGTGTATGTGACCAGCGCCCTAGCCATTGAGTTACAGGCGCCACCATATTTTTGTCATTTTGAAGATGTATAGACTGACACTGACTAAGCACAACAGCACATTTCGTTTCATTAATCAAAGAGGTATTGTGAAACCTTTGACCTTGGCCCAAGAATCAGTGACTGAAGCTCAGTCTGGGGTAGGACACAGCTGCGTAGGCAGGATTCTTGCATTACACAGTTTTGCCCGTGATCTGGGACTCTGATATTTTGCCCTGTGTGTGCCTGCTGGAATCAGAAATTACATCTTGGAGAAAGGAGAGAGGGCACAAAGGAAAGGTAAAAGAAACAAAGAAATTAAATCCGGAATCCAAACCCAGCTGATCAGTACTGGGAAAAGGAAGCAGATTGGGATTTATACAAAGAGCCTCAATTAGGAGATGGAAATCACACCTTGGTTTGCTCATCTGTAAAGGGCGATTAAAAGTTACTAATGTCCTATTTTAGGATTTTTGTGAGGTTTAAATGAGATACTGAATTGTTGTGTGGGGCGAAGAGGCCTGCCAAGACCTGGCCCACCCATAAAGAAGCCTCCTTTTTCTCCTCTGCCCCTTTTGATACTCCATCTGTGACCAAACAGCACCTCATTCGTCCAGATTAGTTTTTCTCCCACTGGTACCTCCACCAAGTTAGATGAAGAGCAATTCAGTACAGAGGTAGGGGCATGGACTAGGAATTGGGTGACTTGGATTTAAGACCTGACTTGAAGGCTGGGTGTGGTGGTTCACGCCTGTAATCTTAGCACTCTGGGAGGCTGAGGAGGGTGGATTGCCTGAGCTCACTGGTTAGAGAACAGCCAGACCCAGAGCGAGAACTCGTCTCTAAAAATAGCCGGGCGTTGTGGCAGGTGCCTGTGGTCCCAGCTACTCAGGAGGCTGAGGCATGAGATTCACTTGAGCCCAAGAATTTGAGGTTGCTGTGAACTATGATGCCAAAAGTGAGACTTTGTCAAAAGAAAGACCTGACTTTATTAATAACTGGCTATCAAGGTATTAAATGAGTCAATAAGCCTCCATTTCTTCATCCATTGAATGGGGATGGTTTTCAGTACTTCCCTTCTGGGTTGCCTGAGGACTGCAGGAGAGATTGAGAGCACACCAGTATCCCTCTCAATTCTAACACACTATACAAATGCAAGTTATTCACCCAACACAGTGTGTGACCACCTGCTATGGGCTGGGCGTGTGCGAGGAGACCAAAGATGGGATCTCTGCACTCAGCTAGCAGTCTGATGAAGAGATAGACAAGTGAAGAGGGCATTGCAACACTGTGTAGCAGATGCCTTACCCAGGGAGGGGCAGAGTGCTTGAGGCACAAAGGAGAGGCCCTGCATTCGTTATCTGTTGCTGCAAAACAAATTACCCTACAACTTTACAGCTTGAAACAACAAACATTCATTATCTCTCATGGCTTCTGGGAGTCCGGAATCTGGGACTAGCCCAGCTGAATAGTTCAGGCTCAGGGAATTTCCTGGAGTCAGAGCTTCGGCTGCAGCCTCTCAAGACCTGATGGGAGGAGAATCCACTTCCAAGTTCGTGCACGTGGCTGCCAGCAGAAGGCTTCAGTTCCTCGTGCTGTGGGCTTCTCCATAGGTCTCTGAAGACATGGCTGTCTCCCAAAGCAAGTAATCTATGGGAGGGTATACATCCCTTCTGCCATTTTTTGGGGTCACACAGTGGGAGGGAACCATACAAGGGTACGAATACCAGGAGGTGGGGATCACGGGGACCATCTCAGATGCTTGGCTACCACAGGCACCCACACACCCAGAGGAAGCAGTCACATTTTTACCGATTCTCCCAGTTTCTGCTAGATACTGGACTAGTGAAAGATAGCTGTTTTTTTCTATTTAGATTATTCTGCAGATAAATGGAAATAACATTGTAAATAATACAGATCAAGCTTAGAACTGTCCAAAAGGGGCAATGGCTTTACTGGTGGGTCTCTAGGGTGGCTGCATCCTGGTGAGGTCAGGCTCCCTCAGCCCCCAGTGTGACCCTTCAAATCCATAGCCCATGTGGAGAGGACCACCAAAAATGACTCCCTGCCCCTATTAATGGCTCACCTTCTGTTGTACTGCAATCATGTGTTTATGTGTCTGACATCCCTCTAGACCAGTGATTTTCACTGGTGTGCCATGAAAATTTAAAGATCATTAATTACATTATTTTCAAAAGAAGTTTGAAGCACAGTAAGTATATTCCTTTTTTGCTTTTTTTTTTTTTTTTTTTTTTTTTGATCAGCATAATTTAAGTATGCTATGGAAGTTTAACTATAGTTTCAAGTGTGCCATTAGATGAAAAAGCTTGACGAACACTGCTCTAGACTGCCCTCAGTGGGCAGAGACTGGGTCTGTCTGGTACAGGGCCCTGTGTCCAGCATCCAGCATGATGCCAGGCACCCTGCCTGTTGGATGAGAGAATTCATGGAAATTGAATGAATTCAAGGCACAATGAAAATGTCACAGCATCAACATGGGTAAATAACTAACATGTTTATGGAGTTATGTTAGGTGTTTCCTGGGTGGCAGGCCCCATGTTTTGCATGTATTACTTCATTTAATATTTGCAACAATCCTATGGCAGGTATATATCCACATATAACAGGTGAGGAAACTAGTGTTATGGAGCTAGAAAATGTCAGAGCCTGGATTTGATCCCAGGTCTGTTTGACTTCAAAGCCTGTGCAGCTAATCATGTGACATCCGCTAGCAGATTTCAAACAAACAATTGCAGATCTGAAGGACTTTTGGTGGCTAAAATAAAGCAGTTTAAAAAAATATTAAACATTCTTAAGGTATAATTTAGCCAATTTCTAAAATCAGCTATCTCCTCTACACATGCACGCAGGCACACACACCCCTTATTTTTCCAGGAAAGCCCAATGTAAGTGCCACCTCTTCCAGGAAGCCTTTCTTCTCTCCCTCACAAGAAAGGTCCAGCACAGGTCTTGACCTGCAGTTTATCCTTTCTGGAGCTCAGGTCTATGGTTTCCTTCTCCATACAGTGAGAGTCAGACTACTCAAAGAACCTTTTTATCTTGCACATTATAGGAAGCGTTTCCAGACTCCCTAGCAGCACAATCACCTCCTTGCAGGAAGGGTCATATGTTTGCATGTGACAGGCTCTCACTAAGAGCACAGCTTTTACCCCTTTAGGTTGGAAGAGCTCGTTCTATCGTGTGCTGACTATACTATATTTTCCTGGAGACCCCTTGCATTGTTCCAGAATCTAGCACAGGACCTGGAGCATAGTAGATCTCTGTGTTTCCTGCATAAATAGATGCGTGTGTGAATAAATGAAAGTAGTGGTGATGATTATAACCTTAATGAAAACCTCTAATATCCTTGACATTGTCACAATAATGGCAGTAATTTCTGCTACTTGTTTTGCGTTTTAACCTTCCCCCCGACAGCCTCTCCCTACAGAACCAGAACAGAATGTCTGGACCCAGAGTGGGCAGAGCTGTAGACACATGGATGAACTTTGACTCGGCTTGTTTCGGAACTGCCTGCTGACCCTTCACCCTTCTGTTGCAAGACACTTTCATAACATAAGGCAATGCCCCCCTGGGGTGGGGAACCCATGGTCTCAGGGCCACATGTGTCCTCCTGGATCCTCTTTGACTAAAGTCCGATTTTAAAGAACGAATCTTTTTAATTGTGGGGAAGGGGGTTATTCTTTTATCTTGGCAGATACATTTCCCCTGATCCCACTGTCAGAGAGGAGATTTCTTAGATATCTCCACCAGCACGGGTCATCTCCCCCAAGGCCTTTGCTAGGACTATCCTTTATTTTACCTTTGCTCTGCTTTGGGAAGGGATATAGTGCCATGATAAAGAGCATGAGTTTTGCGTGAGAGCTGGGTTTTCATCCTGGTTCTGCCTCTTATTAGCTATTCATCTTGGGTGAATTACTGAACTAGGGTTTTTTTGTTTGTTTGTTTTTTCCAAAATGAAGTCTCACTTTGTCAGTGATCCTCCTGCCTCAGCCTTCCAAGTAGCTGGGACTGCAGGTGTGCACCACAATACCCGGCTGATTTTTCTATTTTTAGTAGAGACAGGGTCTCAATCTTGCTCAGGCTGGTCTCAAACTCCTGGTCTCAAGCAGCCCTCCCACCTTGGCCTCCAGAAGTACTGAACCTCTTTAAGCCTTAATTTTCTTATTTGTACACTGGGAGTAATAATATTCCCTTACATCATAGAGTTATTGTTAGGATTGAGTTAATACTGCAAACAGTTTAGAACAGAACCTGCAAATAATACACACTCGGTAAATGATAAAAACTATCATAGTTAACTGTTCATTGGTAGGTCGAGTCCTCACACTGAGGAAGACGTCAGTAGCAAGTGACTTTTCACAACCATCATTAACACTTGGATGGAAGGAGAAATAAATTCAGATTTTCTGAACACTGGACTGAGAGCTTTACTTACCTGAACTCATTTAATGTTTAGAAGGACCCCCAACTTCCCGGCAAATCTCAGGAGGACAAGGAACTTGCTTGGGGTCACACAGCAGGAGGGCACAAGCAAAATACTCCAAGGCCCCCTTGAGCTTTTCCTCCCAGGGATGAATCCGTGCTTTTACCTTGGTATTTCTATTACGTAAAGCCATCCTTTCTTTCACTGACAAATGACACTGCTGTGTACATTTGGTTCCTACCTTTCTCTTGCTTCCCTTAGTGGCCCCAAGATGTTCTCTGAGTCCTCTTGAACTTCTCTTTTCCACTCAGCCCCCCTCTGTCTGGTGTCCTGGCAGACTCTTTTCTACATCTCTGGGCCTGTCGCCTTCCTTTCATTACCCAGCAGTTTCATTCCCACGGCCTCAGCTTACCCTGCATCTGGGACTGTCTATGCTAGCCTCAGCACGATGGCTATCAGAACCTGGGCCTGGGCTGGCTCAGCTGCACGCTGAGCTGGGACTGGGGGGAGGGGTGCTCACAGGGAACCAGAGGGGCTGACAGAGTCAGGAAAACAGTCACTCTGGCAGGTGAGAGCAGACAGTGTGCCTAGGGACGTGCTGAGGCAATGGAAAAGTTAGGAGAGCTCCTGGGGCTCCTGGGAGCTCTCACATGGCGAAAGGCTGGGAGGCCTTGACCTAGGGGAGTTAGGATAAGGCAGGCGGAATGTTAAACTGGTATTGAGTCAGGAGGAATTCAGTTCCAACGGGATCTAAAAGGAAAAAGGATTGGGGATTTTTGGACAGGCCCAGTTTCAGTCTACTTGTAATAATATAATAAACCCTCAGATTGTTTCAAAAATGTCATTATTTTGGCTCTAGATTGAAAGATCCAGGCTGCCTCTCTTACTCAGAAATCACACTAAAAATCCTTTGGCAGACACTGGTTCTGATTTTTAGTTCTGAAACTCCAGTCATTGTACCTTAACTCACATTCCATGATCTCAGATAGCTGTAGGCATGGTATGTGAGTATATGTATGCTATCATTGCACTCCATTTTTATGATTTTTTGGAATAAACCCTTTTGCCTACTCTGCTATTTCTTTTGTCAAATTAAAAAAATTTTGATTATACAAGTACATAATTATAAATAAATGAATATATTCTTTGAAATTTTTTTTTTTTTTTTTTTTTTTTTTGAGACAAGAGTCTCACTATGTCGCCCTGGGTAGAATGCCGTGGCGTCACAGCTCACAGAAACCTCCAACTCTTGCACTTAAGTAATTCTCTTGCCTCAGCCTCCTAAGTAGCTGGGACTACAACTCCTGGCTATTTTTTTGTTGTAGTTGTCATTGTTTGGCAGACCCAGGTTGGATTCAAACCCACCAGCTCCAGTGTATGTGGCTGGAGCCCTTAGCCACTGAGCTACAAGCGCCTTGCCTCTTTGCAAAATTTTGTAGGAAATAAGTAGAAAGTAAAAGTCTTAGCTCCAATCACTCTAACACTCTCTGTGTTAATTATCCTGGTATTTGTTAAGTAATATCTACAAGTTTCTGCTGTGAGTTTTTTACTGCATTTATAGGAATATACAGTGTCCTACAGGGTTAGGGGCTAGTGGAAGAGGAGGGGTGGTCTGCCAGGGCAGGGAGGGTATTTTACCACAGGCCTTGTTTCTTTTCATGGTTTAGATTCACAGCACATCTCAACACGATATCCCTGATAAATTTAAAAAGAAAA
This sequence comes from Perodicticus potto, assembly GCA_963574655.1. NCBI lineage: Eukaryota > Metazoa > Chordata > Mammalia > Primates > Lorisidae > Perodicticus > Perodicticus potto. The sequence goes on from CAUYRH010108658.1 coordinate 22,170, forward strand.
GAAAAAAGAAAGTAGATTCACAGCACATGGCAATAATAAAAAGTAGACAGAGTGAGTTTTATTATTTCATTTTTCAAATTATTGTTTTAAATTGTCTTTGGTTGATGCATTCCCTTATGGCCTATGCCCAGGGCAGATGGCTGCCCTGATTCGCCTCACCATGGTTTACCACTGGACACAATTCCAGTACATACTGACATGCATTTTTAGAAAATGGGATCATTTGCTGGGCAGAGTGACTCACACCTGTAATTCTAGCACTCTGGGAAGCCAAGGGAGGAGGATTACTTGAACTCAGGAGTTTGAGACCAACCTGGGCAAGAGCAAGACCCTGTCTCTCCTAAAAAATTGAAAAATTAGTTGGGTATGGTGGCCCATGCCTGTAGTTCCAACTACTCAGGAGGCTGAGGAAAGAGCACGACTTGAGCCCAAGAGTTCAAGGTTGCTGTGAGCTAGGATGATGCCACAGCACTCTGCCCATGGCAACAGAGTGAGACTCTGTCTCAAAAATAAAATAAAATAAATAAATTACATATGTAAAATAAAATAAATCATTCTGTAGTAGTGCCCTAATTTGTTTTTTCCCTCTCACCGCCATTTAGCAATATGTCTTTGGGATCTTCCAGGACAGTGCATAGAATCTGCATGGTTCTACCACCTTTTTATTAAACAGGTGTGTGGTATTCCACAGTACGATTGTAACATTCTCCTATCAAAAGATAATATTAGGTCTTCCAATTTTGTGCCACTGCAAATGCCACAGCATCACTTATTCCATTGGCACAAAATTTGAAGCCCCTTACATGTTAATGACTTTGTAGCACATCTAATATCCATATATAATATATGATGATAATACTCACCTTTTGTTTGCTTTTTCTGTACTAGGCTGTTCTAAGCACTTTGCATATGGCAATGCATTCAATTCTCAAACCGACTCTATGAAATAGCTACTAGTATTATCATCCCTAGGTCACTAGCGAGGCAGCTAAGGTAGTCCCACCCAAAGTTGCTTGACTAGCAAGTGGCCAACCTAGGACTTGAGCCACAGCATTCTAACTCCAGAGTTGGCACTGCTTACTCTGGTATGCGAGCCTCCTGGTGCACTTTTTAAAAAATTAATTAAATTTTAAAATTGTCTTACAAGCTTTTCTTCAGGTTAGATGGCTGAAAAGGGAAAGTTTTGATACACCCAAGTGCCCTCTAAAAATTGCTGTACCAATCAATACTCTTTTTTTTTTTTTGTAGAGGCAGAGTTTCACTTTATTGCCCTCGGTAGAGTGCCATGGCATCATACAGCTCACAGCAACCTCCAACTCCTGGGCTTAGGTGATTCCCTTGCCTCAGCCTCCTGAACAGCTGGGACTACAGACGCCCTCCACAATGCCCTGGTTTTTTTTTTGTTGTTGTTGCTGTTGCAGTTTGGCAGGGGCTGGGTTTGAACCTGCCACCCTCAGGATATAGGGCTGACACCCTGCCCACTGAGACACAGGCACCGCCCCAAATCAATACTCTTAGAAGTTAAGTTTGAGAGTACCATTTCCCCTAAACTTTTGCTAATGTGGATTTTATCAAGTTTACTCATTTTTGTCAACCTAAAAGGTCAAAATATTCTATTCTTATTTTAAGATGCATTTCCTTATGTACCTATATGACTGAACATTTCTTTTTTTTTTAATCTTGGAGACAGGGTGAACAGCATTTTATATGCTGATTAACCACTTATATTTCTTTCTTTCTTTTTTTTTTTCCTGTTGTTGTAGTTTGGGCTGGGACCAGGTTTGAACCCGCTACCCTCTGTACATGGGACTGGCGCCCTCCTCCCTGAGCCACAGACTGTGCCCCACTTATATTTCCTGTTCTGTTAATTACCTATTCAACTCCTTGGTCCAATTTTTTTTTTTTTTTTTTTTTTTTTAGAGACAGAGTCTCACTTTATCGCCCTCGGTAGAGTGCTGTGGCGTCACACAGCTCCCAGCAACCTCCAACTCCTGGGCTTAGGCGATTCTCTTGCCTCAGCCTCCCGAGTAGCTGGGACTACAGAAGCCCGTCACAACGCCCGGCTATTTTTCTGTTTTGCAGTTCGGTGAGGCTGGGTTTGAACCCGCCACCTTCAGTACATGGGGGTGGGGGTGGGGGGTTGGCGCCTTACTCAATGAACCACAGGTGCTGCCCCTTGGTCCATTTTTTAATAGCTTAGTTTGTCTTTTTTTTTTTTTTATTTTTTTTATTTTTTTTGAGACAGAGCCTCAAGCTGTCACCCTTGATAGAGTGCCATGGCATCACAGCTCCAGCAACCTCCAATTCCTGGGCTCAAGCCAGTCTTGCCTCCACCTCCCAAGTAGCTGGGACTAAAGGCGCCCGCCACAAAGCCCGGCCATTTTTTGGTTGCAGCCATCATTGTTGTTTGGCGGGCCAGGGCTGGATTTGAACCCGCCAGCTCAGGTGTACGTAGCTGGTGCCTTAGCCCGTTGAGCCACAGGCGCCGAGCCAGTTTGTCTTTTTATATTCATGTGTAAGAACTCTTTATACAGTAAAGATAGTAATCCTTTGTTGCATGTTGACAAATAATCTGTCCTTTTCACTCTTTTTCAACTTTTGTTTATGGTATTTTTTTTCCAATAAGCAAACTGATCTTTAATTTGCAGACCTGGAAGGCTTGCTCTCCATTGTGGGCATGAGCCACAGCTAATTACATGGACATTGTACAGTATTTACAGCAAGATGCTAGACGCAGCATCGTTCTGGATAGGCAAAGAAGGGATAAAAACAGACTAAGGAACAAAGCTCCAAAATCAAATATAACCAGAAATCTGGGGATAGGGAAGAGTAAGGGCCAAATCATGTGGGAGGTTGGTGAGGTAGACATGAGGGAGGAAGA